>JAQQAE010020443.1:0-10689 GCA_029823295.1 Pseudamia nigra | reverse complement strand
TTCATTTTGGTTCCTTTTCTTGAGTATTTTGATCTTTTTTTTGGGGGGGGGTTGGTTTCTTCATAAACTTCTGTGGCAAAGGCACAAATTGTACAAGCAGTTAATGCCCCCCCCCCCCCCACACACATGTTCAAACAAACCCTACACCATTCTATTTCTTATTAGAACATAAAGAACATACACCTATGGTTGTAGATGTATGGATTTTGCATAAAGACACTTTTCTATGAAGTGGCAGCAGGGTAGATCTCATACAAAGCACTAAGAACATTTTACTGTGACCCGTTTCACATAATACTTCATTTGTTCTTTTGACATGTCTCACGAAGTGAACATGCTAGAGGATTAGGGCAATATGGCAAGTGCCCACTGTGAGATGAATTATTTAGCTGCCATATTGCAAAATTTGTGCCGGCTGCTGATTCACTCATGAATCCATATGCTCCTTGTGTCCTTGTACTCTTTGCTGGAAAGGAATCATCTTCCATCTTTGCCTCTAATTATACATAATTATGATATATAATATAAGGCACATTCTACCAGAGTATTGCTAGATACCCAGATTCGCTTTACCTGCAATAGCCAAAAAGGTCTTATTTTCCAACATATCATTTCTAGTTCACATGATTGTATTCTGTCATTGTATTAAGTAATACTCTTTATGAAGGCACTTCTCAATTCATTACAGTTTGTACAATCATCTGTGTTTTGGTTACAGGTTTTATAATGACATTTTTTTAAGAACACTAGGTGCTTTGCATTCACTTATGTAAAATTCCAATTCCAAAAAAGTAGGTATGTAAACAAAATTGTAAATAAAAACAGAATACAATGATTTGCAAATCTCATAAACCCATACCTTATTCCCAATAGGACATAAACAACATATCAAATGTTGAAACTGAGGCTTTTTACCATTTCATAGAAAATATTCACTCCTTTTAAATTTGATGGCAGCAACACATCTCAAAAACGTTGGAACAGGGTCAACAAAAGTCTGAAAAAGTAATTACTTTTCCAGTCCATTCTGTTTTTTATTTACATTTAATCAAAATCTCTATTTTTTGGAATTGGGTTTGTGTTTAGTATTCCCCATTAATTGCAATAACAGTTATTCCTTCTGGGTTCTTCACAATTGGATTATTGTAAATCTATTAATGTGTCTCAGCAAACCCTCCTTGGGACAGCTGCAGGGCTTCAAATTAAGTCATGTGTCATCCCGTTATTAATTTCTTCACACTGGCTGCCCATCCATTGCAGGGTTCATTTTAAAATTCCAGTTTTGACTTTCAGAGTCCTGCATCCGGGAACTTTTACATCCATACATCACCAGTAGAACCTTGAGGCTGTCTGGCCAGGGCCTGCTGTCTGTGCAGCATACAAGGCTGAGAAATAAAGCTGACAGAGGTTTTGTAGCTGTAGCCCCCAGACTATGGAACTGTCTTCCCTTGAGCTTGAAATCTGTGTACTCAATCTCCTTTAAAAGCAGCTAAAACGCGTCTTTTTAAACTTGCATTTGCATGGATGACTGTGTCTTTTATAATGTAGCTGATTTATCTTTTTTATCTTATTTTACTTAAATTGTGATTTTATTTTCTATCCTTTTAGCATTTGGTCATGATGCACTTGCACTTGTGTTTTTGATCTTGAAAGTTGCTATATAAATAAAACTTTACCTACTTATTAAAAAAATAACACAAAACATTCAAATATCACATAAAAAATGAATATGCAACTTTACACCTTATACAGTATTAGGACACTGATCACTTCATTACCACAACAAATGAAAACCTTCACTTCAAACTTAAACTAAATGAATTTTCTTTCTTGACATCTGCTGATTTTAATTTCCTTTTGAAGCTAATCTCACTTCCAATCTGAGATAAATGTGGAGGTTTTATGTCAGGGTATTGCAAAATGTTCCACAAAATCTGGTTTCCTAATTAAGTCTATCTTTCATTAACTGTGAATACAAATATGTAGGTGTTCCAAAAGACAGATTTTTGTGTAGACACTGAGCCAGACTACATGCCAGACAGACAGAAAGCACAGCAAGTGGGTCTGTTCTTGTTGAATTGTTATATCTGTTAAAAGCAGATGATGTAAATGGAAGTGTACACTGTCTTTATGTGAGTTTGTGTGTGTGCGCATGGGAGGAGGATATGCATATTTATTATTCTGCCTTATTTATTAGTGTTTTTTATCTTATATTTTAAATTGAGTTCCATTTTACACCTTGAGCCTGGAATTTCATTGTGTTTAGTTACAATGACAATTAAGAAATCTATCTATCTACATGTACGTATGCTGACCATGAAAGTGTACATAGTTACATAGTTATAAGTGCAAAACAGTGTAAAATGATAGTGAAAATGCAAACTGTTTTACATCACTTGACATTCTGATTACATGCAAGCAAATGATCATGCCTAAAAACACAATATACATTACATAATAACATAAACTGTGGAAACGTCAGTGATGGCTGTCATGGGTCATTGCTCATGTGGGTTTATATGGACTATATTTAATAAGGAGCGTAAAACAGCACAGTTTAAGGGAAAGTCACAAATTGGGGGTCTTCAATATGTCATTAAAACATAGGAATAAACTATT
Organism: Pseudamia nigra; assembly: GCA_029823295.1. NCBI lineage: Eukaryota > Metazoa > Chordata > Actinopteri > Kurtiformes > Apogonidae > Pseudamia > Pseudamia nigra. The sequence goes on along the minus strand of JAQQAE010020443.1, from coordinate 8,070 downwards.
GAAAAGCAACTGGGGGTAAATTTGGCCCATTGACTGTTTATATGCAACTATATGTAATTAATACTGTAGCTATTAACCCTCCAAAGATAAAAAAAAAAATCAAAGAAGAATCTATGCATTTTATGCATTGTGGCACATTTTGTTGATAATTTTTTTAATTTTTTTTTTATTTTTTTGTTACTTAGTTTGGTCATTTTTGTTTACTTTCTTTTTTGTTCATTGTCTTGATTATTTTTGTAGTTTTTTGGTTTACTGTATTTTGTTAATCTTTTTTGATTATTTTGGTAATTTTTTTTTGGTTTATTTTGTTCATTTTCTTGATTATTTGGGTAGTTTTGTTCATTTTAGTTATTTTATTGATTGTTTTGGTAATTTTTTGGCCTGCTTTGTAACTGAAACAGTTAATTTTAGATTTGCATGTTGCATTAATGTTTCTTTTATGCTTTTATTTCAGGTCTCTACCCTTGACAGTATGATGTACCAGATACAAACAATAACTCCGGCTACTATTGTTTCACAGACCTTCTTAAATTCACTCAAGGAGCTTATTCAGTCCACATGAACATGCATACTTTTATGAACATCTTTCAAAATGTAATACATTATAAATATGCCTACTTTACACATCAAAGTAATATTCAAAATGACATGACAGCGACAATGATTAACCTAGTGCTTTCTACTGTATCGTTTCACACATTATTCTTTGCAAAACTTCAGAGTTTATATAAAACTTTCCTCTTTCACTTAAACAAAATCATTTCTTCCATTACAGACATTAACTGCTGCCCTGTGCCCCAGAAAACTGAATTTGTCACACATCATAGGCTTGACTTCACATATCACAGAGTACAGTAGGTTAGGACTTTTTTGCATCTTTCTACTAGAGCAGTGCCTCTAAGGAAGATAAGTGAGCGCTTACTGGAAACTGAAGTAATATAATTAAAAACTCTGCTTTTCATATAACAGTCACATCCACTTTCTGGTTTAAATGAAAGAGGATATCAAGGTCAGTGTATTTCATTTTTCATTTTCTTGTAATTTAACTTTCAATTTCAGAATGTATTATCTTTCCATTACTTGAACATAAAATATCCTTGTTTATCATGACTCACTCGCAAAAGGTGAACGTTGACTTCACGATGACATTTCGGAGAGTGGCGTCATTGTGGTTGAAGTGAATGAAATGTACCATGCACATCTCGGTTGTAACTCGCAATGTGGAAACGAGAGAGAAGAGTGGACATTAAGGGTGAGAGGATCTCAGCAGCGAGGTTCTGCCTTCAAACACTGAGACCAATAAAAGGTCATCTCTCCTCACCACGCCGAGCCCACCTGGCATTTCAGCAGAAATCATCTCTCTCCCTGCCAGTGGACTGTGGGGCTCCTTGAACACAGCACAAGGACAGGGAACATCTTTACACAGCCAAAAAAAAACACTTCAATTTGTCATGGTTATTGATGACTTTATAGCATTTATTGGATGTGCATGTAAATGAAAACTAGTTCATTCAAAATATACTGTGTTATGTGTGGTGATGTTGTAAAATAATGACCAGCTATTGTTTACTTCCTTTGAATGATTTGGTGTGTGTGTGTGTGTGTGGGTGTGTGTGTGTGTCTGAGGCTGGTAATTCCGATAAACAAATTCTCTGTAGTTACGTTCTGGCCTTCTTTTCCTCTGAGAGCCAGATCCATTATAGTGTTTAAGGACAAAAATGCACTTGCGGACACATTCAAAGCTCTTGAGATTTTCCAGACTGACTCATCTTCATTTCTTGAAGTATCACTGAACTGTTTTTTCTCTTTACTCAAGTGCCATAATTTGGATTTGTACAGTAGTTGTAGTGGCACTGATAGGGCTATTGACTCTGTAGCCACCCTCCCTTTGCACAAGACAATGGTCTAAAGTGCATTAACGAGGCTAGAAGTGGTACAAATGAAATTTGAAAACTGTTGCAGGTGAATTGGATGAGGATGCAGCGCTTGCATCAAAGCTAAATGTGACTTCTTCAGACAATCTAAAATATAAACCATATTCTGGGTTATTGTTTAATATTTTTGTTTACTGCATAATTCCATTTGTGTTCTTTCACAGTTTTGATGTCTTCAGTATTAATGAACAATGTTAAAAAACAAAACAATATTGAAGGAGAAGATGTTTCCAAACTTTTGACTTGTATATTTTTTGTGTCTGCCTGCTTTATAGCAATATTACAATTTTGTGCATTCCTGGGTTAAGTTTCAGCGTTTTTTGGATCCACATTAGCTGAAGTTCATAACTGCTGTCTATATTTATGTCTATATTTATTTTCATTCATGTTATTGTCTTCTATATTTTAAGAGTAAAATTCAAAATAACGTTAGATTTGAATTAATTTAGAATAGAAATGTAGAATGTCAGTATACAATGAATATTTCTTAGTTTGCACTAATTTTTACTCATTTTTTCCACTTATTTTTGAAAATTTTAATTTTGTTCCTTTCTATTCATTTTGTGACCTGTTTTGCTCATGTTTGTGCATTCTACTGGTTCTTTTACTTATTGTGTTTTCCTTTCTTAAAGATATGAAGTAAAGGCACAACTTGGATCACAACAACAACAACAATACATTAGACCATCCAAATTTCTAGTAGAGTCCAAAGATGAAAATGTCCCCCAAAGTTCAAACAAAACCTCCACCCCTGGTGACTATGGCTCCCCAGTGGGAGTATTACGGCCCACTGAGTGACTCTACACTATCCATGACACACCCCCACCAAGTGTCTAATGAGGTCAAATGACGAATTACACAGTCAATTTAACTTGGGAGCTTGAGGCTTCATACACAGAACAGATTGCAGAGGGTATGTTCGTCCAAATCCAGGACACCTGTGAAGCCGTAAATCACTGTTTCTGTTCCTACTGATCATACGCACAGGAGGACAGAGTGAAAGGTATGCAGAGAAAACACTAAGAGCAGGAGTCCTGTGGAAATCTCCTGGAAAACTGTGATTTTGTATAATGTGCAAGGAATCTTAATACTAGAACCAAAATCTGCAGACATTTAGGTTCATAGACAGTGCAAATGCCCCTCTTGGGCTAAGATTAATTGCTGGAGTGATAAAGCCCAAGTGACTGACAGATGAGTTGCAGCATAGCGAAGACATCAGAGAACTGAATATGGAGCGATTCAAAGTGAATTTAGAGTGAAGGACTTTGAATTCCTAAAAAGAAATACAGTAATATCTTGAAACTAAATACTGTATTAGGACGTTGTAATCCAAAACATGATTATAATGCTCATTTTTAGCAACATGGAAGAATTTGAAGACGCCATTACATTTAGTAATACCTCATTAATCTGTCAACCTTGACTTATAGAGTGAAAGCAAATAAAATGTTACTTTCATCCTCATGCTTATTAGTGTAACGTCAATGTGGTATTATATGACATGTTCCGAGGTGAGTTTTGTCTTTTTTTACCGGAAAGACGTGTGCATCTTGATGTAACAGAACACATTTAACCTTGTAGATGCTACAAGTCACATATAGACTGGAACACGTTTTGTACGTAGGCCTGTGTGTATTAGAGCAGGAGAGCGAGAATGCCTCTTCTACTGCATTCACATGTCCATCGATTTATTTCCATGCTTTTGTCCTAAGTGGAGTACAAATGAACCACAATCTAAAGGATCAATGTGAAGTGTTGCTGCAACATTCACGTTGATGTTTCATCTGTCAGACATAGCATGACATAGAACATGCCACTGCCTATAAAAAAGCATGTTTTCTTTTTTAGGGTTAAAAGAGTTAGATTAACATTGACACATGATCAGGGGATAAAATATCTTTGCAGTTTCCCAGCCCTTCATCATGAAGTTACCCTTATTACTTTAAGAGACAGACACTGTGTGGGGTTTAAACTGGTCGGGCTGTGGTGCAAATTAACAAAGGCACCCAAATAAAAATGAATCCACAGGCAGTACAAGGTCTAATCTGATGGTCTTATTTTCCCACTGGCTTCAGGTGCAGAATGAGGCCAAAATCAGTCTATCAGCAAAGACCCAGACAGCTAATGTAGCATAAAATGTAGCTCAAAATTTGCCCCATGGTTACAGCGACCGCTTCTTGTAGCTGGGTCCTGCTTAATGAACTACGTGGCACCTTGAATGAGACATAAATTGTGTATTTTTTAGGCCAACAAACTGCTCCTTGCATCACTAATACGGTTAATTTGTGTCCCACCGGGTATGAGGCATTAACCAAAGTGTTTACTGGACTGACACAAAAAACAAAAAACAGAGCTGTTGTTGTCATCATGGTGACACTGAGTAGAAGGCGAATGTCCAATTTGCTCATCAACTTGAGACGAAATGAACACTAAAGAATTTATTTTGTTTTTCTACATATAATATACAGTAATTTTCATGGCTGCATATTTTATTTAAAGTCACAAAAGTGTAGTAATGTGGGTAGAGTACACAGCAACAGCACTCAAGTAAATGTACTGATAACCAATGTTATTCCTTCATTTTTTAATTTTTACTAATTTTGTTGCTTATTTGAAACAAGCATATTTTTCATTTTTTTAAAACATTTTATCATAATTTGCACTCATTTTGGTGCTTATTTTGCTCATTTGTACTTTTGCAATTTACTTGACTACTTTGTTAAGTTTTCTTCATGTTCTTGATTATTTTGTTCATTTTTTGCACATTTTACTCTTTGTTCATTTTGTTGCTGTTTTTTAATTATTTTTGTACATTTTCTTAATTGCTCAGTTTTGGTTGCTTTCTGTTAAGTTGCTCAATTTATTCATTTTTGCTTCATTATGTTGCTAGTTTTCTATTTATTTGATTCTTTTATTATCTTTTTAAATCAAACCTTTTTAATTCTACCCATTGCTCAAAACGTAACTGAGCAGGACTACATTTTTTTCCACAAATGTAACTAAGACTAAGTAACATTCTGCAAAACAACTTTTCTGAGAAGTATATTTATGGGAAAAACTACTCAGGTATATGCAAAAGAGTATGTGTACTTGTGTACTATCCACCTCTGGTAATAATTCAGTGTAGCAACAGCTGTCGTGAATCTTAATTAAAGGTACACATGAAACATGGCTCTGCATGTGTAAGATATTGATTTTTGCGGTATATGTAAAACATACAGTTCCCTGTGTGAATCTCCCATTTCCCCAAACTGATTACAATTACAAATTTAGGTGAGGCCAGCACAGCACAATCTCCGGCCGAAGAGATAGACTTCCTTAATTAAAAATGGCAGAGTTTGAGACTGCTGGAGAATACATTTTTTTTCTCCAAGATGCTCCCCCTATCTCACCACTATTCAGTCAAACAGGCAGTTTATACATACCACAGTGCTAAACTGGAGGCTGCTGTTAAATTTGCCAAGGCTACTGTTGCATACAGTGAGCCAGATAAGCCTCATTTGAATAATTCCCATATAGCTCTGCTGGTTTATCTTGGAGTTTACCCATCAGAAACATGTGCTGCTGTGCTTAGAAAGTTGTTAGATGCCACAGCACCACATGTTAATCAATAACAGGCTTTGGGCAGTGCATTGTATTTTGCTGCAGATATTATTGACATCCCCTCAGACTGTGAGATCTATAATAAGCTTTGCCTTTGCAGAAAAATTGACATTTTAAATTCTTTTCAGCCATGTCTTTGTTGTGCGGCGGAAATTTTGGAGGAAGGAGAGCAAGCTACGCCACACTGTGGGTTTCAGTCTTCATGGGAGTTGATCGTACAGTAGCAGGAAAATGACAAACTAAGTTTCAGTTTTTACGTTGAGGGTCTAAATCCAAAGTCCATTAAATCACTCTGTATAACAGATTAGTAGGAGTCTTTAGCTGAACACACAGCTGAGATTTCCCACTCCTATATCAGGTATCCTCAAAGCCATGCAACCAAACATTTCAGAGCAGTGGAGCCCATTCTCACCAGACTGCATACAAATATCATGGGTATTTCACTTTCAAACTGGACGCAGTACTAGACACATGTTTTATTTTGTACTTTGCAGTGAATGTGCTCTGCAGTAAACACTCTGTACAGGGTGTTTTGAGACTGTGATGGTTAAATGAGGGCCACAAATTCAGTAGGAGGTGGATGGGATGGTTAATGTGTATATTGCACTGAAAACAGCAGAGGCAGGAAGAATAAAGAGAAACAGTACTCAAGTAAAAGCATTGTCACGTTATGATTCTGATGACTCAGAGTCAAAAAGTGTCTCCTAAAAACTACTCAAGTACTAACTTTGTAATGTGCAATCTACTACAACCTATAGGATATTGCCTTCAAGGATGTATTTTGGACATTTTTCTGTATTTCCATGACTATTTTGATTTTATTTTTTGGTTGATTTTTGTTGCTTATTTTGTTCTTAATTGTTTTAACCAATGCTTTGATTTGTTGCTTATTTTATTTTTATTTATTGTTATTAATCCTTTTGCTGTTTACACTTTTGCTCATATTGTTGCTTATTTTGATGACTTTGTGCTCAGTGCCTTGATTACATCCTTCTTTTTTTTTAATTATTAAATTAATTTACTTGATTTTTTTTTCCCTGTTTGCTCATTTAGTTGCTTACTGTGTTAATTTGTTCTGTGGTAATTTGGTTTTTTTAACTTAAGTTCAATTTTGTTAATTTTCTGGAGTATTTTCTTAAGTGTTTGCTTATTTTGTAATTTTTTTTGTTCATTTTGTTGCTTTTGTGATTATTTTTTACATTTCTACTCATTTTGTTGCTCAGTTTACTCATTTTGATTATTGGCTTAATGATTTTGCTCTTTTTATTTAATAATTTTGTTTTCTGTTTTAAGTTCCATCTTTTTATTATTACTCACTGAGTTGTTGTAACTGAGTAAGAGTACGGTACAAATAATTCAGCAAAACAACTACTAAAGGAGTAAATGTACTTGGAAATCATGTTGCATTAACTGCACACAAAAGATGAGAACGGTATCTATACTGCATGGTGAGCTACCCGTGGTATTTGTACAAAGAGGGTGAGAGTGGGCTGGAGCAGTGAGTAACAGGCCAGTGTCTCCAGTGTCTGGGACAGGACGCAATTAAGAGGAGGACATTAGAGACAGTAGAACTCCCAAGAGACTTTATGTACGAGAAAAACACACACACAGAAAGAGGAAGATGAGAGAGAGAGAACAGGCAATGTCACTGTACAAAGGTCCAATTCATTGTCTGTTGTGGACAGTAAACCAACAATGCTATAAAGCAGTTTCCAGCAGCATCACAAGTGTTCATCAACTGCTTATGTCAAGTTGAGACAACTTGTCCCAACAAAACTAACCAGTAACATTAACACACACACACACACACACACAGGGATAGAGTCCAAGATCGCCTCTGCAGCAAGAGTATCTGAAGATGGATATTTTTTGCCGGGTGCCAAGACTATTTTGGGAGCCCAAGCCTCTGACTCGTCCCTGGGCACCCTCTGATCAGCTTTGTCATCAGGTGTGAGAGCAGCTACACACACAGGATGAGTGTGGATACATCCTGACACTCACACCTCGCAAAAGTAATAGGCGTTTCAAACTTTTTTTTTTCAGTAAAGAGAAAAGAAAGTAAGGATGCAGCTTTCACTTCACCTCTCAATTTCTCCGAGAAATTGGAAAAGCAGAAAACAGAGGGGGGAAATCAAAAGATGTCATCCGTGATGGCACTAAAGTGGGAGTTCAGACTGCTTGACGTCCTTTCCTGCGCGCATTCTTTGGCTTTTATGTGCAGACTCAGAGATGATCTGAGCCACAACTATAAGGCGTGCTTTAATGCTCCCAGTTGTTTTTGCATAACAATGCTGCATTTCCTCCACTTTGAGAATAATTGAAGTTATTTCATCCCGCAGCTTGTCCATGTGTGATCATGCTGTCAGAGCTCAGTCTTTAAGTTGATACGCATCAGCTTGTGCGTGTTTATTTCGTTTGATATCTCATTGCCTTTTTTCTGCTTACTTTGTCATTTCTCGTTGCGCGGTGGATGCGCGAGCTGAAAAGAATTCTGCAGCGCGTGCTTGCTGTACAAACAGTCACGCACCCCCCC
>JAQQAE010020442.1:0-10689 GCA_029823295.1 Pseudamia nigra | reverse complement strand
TTGGTTGAACATGTCCTTATGGTCAAATTATTTTCAGTCTTTTCTAGGGGTACCATAATTTTTGTCCAGTCCTGTTTTGTGAGTTTGTTTTGTAAAAATAATTATGTTGAACTACAATTCAAAAGCAATGTCTGATTTTCATTAGTTAATTTTCATAACATTTTTATTCATTATTACTTTTGTCAGATTCAAGTTATTTCTGTTACCATTGTGGGCTTTTCTGTCATTTACATTGGGGTACCAACAATTTTATCCATGTCTGTACATATACAGTCTATGGCAGGATGGCAGGGGACTGCTCCAGGGCCACATATGGCTCTTTAGTCCCTCCCCTGTGGCTCCTGTAGCTTTGTCCATGGATAGAAATAACCTTATAAATCAAAATGAACAACCAAGATCTAAATCAAAAAAGAAGAAAAAGTGAACTAAAAAACACACAAAAATTAAGGCAGAATTGAAGAAAAATCTGCGGAACGGACAAGATAAGGCAATGAACAAGCTGTATGATGACAACTGAACAAAATAAGAAATGAAATGAATCAAATTAAACCAAACAATTGAGTAAATGAACAAAACTAAGACAATGAACAAAAACAGGTAAACAATACTGAACAATAATCCAAAAACTTAATAAAAACATCAGAAAAATGAACAAACATTCACTGAAATGACTAAAATAACAAATTAACTGGAAAAACAATCAATAAAAGATCTAAAAAAAAATCTCAAACTGACTGAAAAAATAATTACCAAAATAGTCAAGCAAGTGAACAAAAAGAAGAAAATTAACAAAAATGACGAAAATAATGAACAGTGTTAACAAAAATGAGCAAAACTATTCAGGAAAATCTGCACAAAAAATCACAAAAATGAACAAAATGATAAATACAGCCAACAAAGAACTTAACCAAATATTTTGCAAAAAGAACAAAAAGATAAAAAAACAACAACAATATACACTATATGAACAATATAATCAATTAAATGAACAAAGTAATAAACACAGTGAATAAAAATGAACAAAAATGAGCTAGATAGCAAACAAGATGAACAGAAATGAATAAAAAAATCAATAAAATGAACAAAAATATAAAAAACAGTGAACGCAATGAACAAAAATGAACAAGATAATACACAAAATGAACTGAAATGAGTAAAATACAAGTTGCTTTTAACACACTGCCAGCTACAATGTACAGTACATCATATGTCATGTGGTTCCTAAGCAGTTAAAATTTTTTTGTGGTATTTTTAGTTTCTATCACAAAATGGCTCTTCAGGTCATCATTGTGTCCCTGGTCTATGGTGTTAACTAAAATTTCTTCCTCTAGGAAGAAAAAAGTTTTAAAAATATAGAGGTTGTATCAAGTTCCTTTTTAAATGGATACATTGTTACACAGCAGATTGCATGTAAAACTAGCCAGCATTTGCTCTCAGGTTTCACAATAAGAGCCTTTACAAAATCCTTTTATGAATGAAGGGAGTGTCCTGTTGTGCTGTTTGTGTGTTTCGGTCGCCCCGCCTTCCTGTCCATCCCATCTCATCTCGTTCCTGAGCGGCCGTATAAAAATCCCAGGAATCCTAGCTCTGCAGCAGACCTTAAACTTCACACAGGCCCACCAGGATGACTGGGATTATTTTGTTCGTCTTGTTTCTTGTTTCTCTTTCTAACACAGAGGAGCAAGCTGGAAATGGTGAGTGGCACTTTTTTAACCCCTGAGCTTTAATGCTGACATGTTTACCTGCAGGAGAGTAGACATGTTGGAGTCTTTAACTCTGAATACTCAGTAAGTGCTATTTACCAGAGGGGATGCATTTGAAGGTAAAGTCTCACAATATATTATTCTACTTGTGTTTCAAAATATTAAATGTGTGTGATCTTTTCTGCATGAAAAATTTTTACTTTATGCTTGCGTGCCTGTAAAATTCCACTTTCAGAAGCAGGTGACATATCATATTATAATTGTAAAGCATTAGAGGCTTTTAAATAAGGGTCACATTTTTATGATGGAAGTTAATATTAAACCCCCATTTAATGCCATTTAAAGCACTCACCAAAGCATTAGTGCATTCTTTTGATTAAGCACAATCTTAACACAGGCAATCATCATGACCATATTATGTGCATTTGTCTCTCACTCCCAATAAAACAGTTTAAACTCTTTTTTTAACCAGTAGTAGGTACATTTAGATTTTCTGTAACTTTCATGTCTCTAAAATAACTGCTTTAACATAAATAATAACATTTATGTTCATTTCTTTCGGGTTCATTTTGGTCAGGGTTGAGTGAGGTAGTTAATTATGTTGTTTATTTTCTCCAATATTTCTCCAGTATATGCATTATTCCATTAATTTCTTTACTTTTTTGCTTATTATTGTTCATTGTCTTAATTATTTTGTTAATTATTGTTCATTTTTTTCATTATTTTCCTAATTTTTGCTCAATTTGTTGCTTATTTTGATAATTAATTGTTCGTTTTCTTGATTATTCTGTTCATATTTTGGTCCCTCTACAAACTTGTGCAGAATATTGGTCCATTAATGCTTTACCAGAACACAGAAAATGAAGCGTTTGATGCTAAAAATGTGCAGGAGGATCCAGGGATGCCAGACTAACCTCAGGATGAGTATGTACATATCACCTTTTAAAAAGTGACTGATATGTATTTTGTGTTTGTGTCACTCTCAGAGCTGTACACGCTGATAGAAAAGGGTCAGACCAGCTTCGTGGACCCAGCTTCGAGCAACCAGAGCAGGCTACTTGTTAAAGAGCCCTCTCTACCCATCAACGAGCTTTTAGAGAAAAGCAGCAGGACTGGCGAGTCAAAACTGACTCTCCACCCTCTGCCATCTGCTGTTTGGCCAAAACACAGTGACCTGGCCCCTCTCCCTCGCCATCACCCGCACAACAAGAGCAAGAAGGGTCCCAAAAGTGACCGCATGCTAGAACACAACAGCGACAAGACTAGAGAAGTTGTAGGTCTGTTTCCCAAAACCTCACTGACAGGACCTACAGCTGCTGTCACCAACCGTACCATGCAGAAACCCACCCAGGACACCCAGCCCAATGTCAGCCCCCCCCAGCAGAGTGAAGCAGAGGGACATCCTAACTCCAGACCCAGACCCCCACCTCTGCCTCACCCAGCTCAGCCTCAGCAACCAGCCCTTTCCCCACGCAGAGATCCCCCAAACCGAAGACTGGACCCTGAGGAGAACCGTCCGGGCAAGTCTAGTCTGTATCAGTCAGTGACCCGGAACAACAGCCGCCCGTCTGTCCTCTACAACCGCCGCTCCTCCAGCCTGCTTTATCAGTTTGACATCATGAGGCGAGGTATGGGAGGACTCGTGTCCAGACCTTGAAATCTGACCTGGGTCTTAAATCTGATCATGCAGACACTCAGGATCTGTGAATGCCTTTATACTCATAATCAAACAGCACAATCATTTTTCATACTCCCTTTAGCCAGTTCACATTTCACAAGAAAAGATCTCTCGTGTTCAATATTAGAATTTATTATTTACAATATTTGTTCTCATAGTAAGAGATGACTCAAACTTAATACCACATTTGATTTTTAATCTCTAGCCACGCATCACTATCCTGCAACAAAACAACTTTAAATGAACCTCAAAGTAAGTTCTATTTTCAGTTGTACATTTCAGGGAGGGTGGGGGTATTCCTCCCCTCCAATATTAGTAAAAGGTGCTGTACATTTGCTCCGTCCCCCTGATCCTTAACAATAGTTTGGTGGATTATGATTTACATTTTTAACCTGTAGTTTGTAACTTAACATGATATGAAACTTTTGGTTCTTTGTAAATAATGTCATTTTTGTTCATTGCTGGATAATTTTCCTCAGTTTTATTTATTGCCTTCATTATTTGTTCATTGTTGTCTTTTTTTATTCATTTCATTTCGTGGATTGTCTTGTTAGTTTGTTGTTTTTGCTTATTTTGTTCACTTTCTTTATATAATTTGTCATTTTTAATGCCTCCCCCTGCCCCCAGAGTTCAAGGAGTCTATTTAGTAGAATATTCCCATGCCCTATATGAATACATAAAGCTTCAGGGGGCAGTATCAACAAATCCATTGTAACTTTCCATTGATTGTCACTCATATTTGAAACACTCTGTGATGCTGTGTATTAATATTTTCTCTCACTATTATTTGTCCTCATAGTGAGAATAAGTGAAAAACACGGACACAAGCTGTGGCTGGATTTACGACCCTGTTTCCAAAAAAACCTGAGCCACTGTGTGAATTATAAATAAAAACAGAATGTGATGATATGCAAACTACAGAAAGGCCATAATTAATTGAAAACAGCACAAAGACAACAACACCTTCACAAATGTACAGACTACCCATGCAACCCCATACCATCACAGATGCTGGCTTTAGGCTGATGGTTTCTCTCCTGCACATGCAGTGACATGCACTCTAGAGTCATGTCTGTTTTTAATGCAGTGTTGTCTGAGGAAATTGTTGAATTGTTGAAATAGCTCAACAATTTCAGAAAAATGCTTTTAAATGTAACACTTGCATATCTTAAGGCATATAGTATCATTCAAAGATTCAGAGAATGTGAAGAAATCTCTGCATGTGAGTCTTAAAACTGGCAGGCCTACAGGGTGAATGTGATCTTGGTCAATTCAATTCATTTCAATTCAGAGCCTCATCCTAGGCTTAGGTTTACTCTCCGTATAGTCAAATTGTGAACTGCCCAGAGATGATCTTGGATTATGACAAGTGCTATGCAAATTGAATTGAACTGAAGTATTGGTTTTCAGTCTTGCACACAAAGATTTCTTCACATTCTTCTTTTCATGACATTAACTGTAGGATATGAAAGTTTTACACTTAGAAACGTTATTCTTAAATTGCTGAATTATTCCTTAGTGCAGTCTTTCACACAGTGATGAACTCCTCGCCATCTTTATTTCAGAAAGACTCCAATCTGGCTGCAGTGCTCTTTTACCACATCAGTCATGCTACCACTTAACCTAATTATTTGTGAGATGTTCAACCAGGTATGATTTTTTACACATTTAACAATTTTCTGGTGTCTTTCTGCCACTGACTAAACTTTTGAAATAAAAAAAACCCAATGACATTTCTGAGTTTCAAGATTTGATTTGCAGCCTTTGTGCTATTTTCAGTTACATGTGGGGGATTTGTTTTTTTTTCTGCAGGTCATCACATTCTGTTTTATTTATATTTTACAAAGTGTAACCTTTTTTGAAAACGGGGCTGTATTTAATTTGTCAGTCGCACATTAAGTGGATAATGATTTTTGGTGGTTAGTTAACATCCCCAGACCACTAATTACAACCACTTCCCTCAAACGCTGCTGTCAGTGTTTTCCTTAGTATGCAGTCTTTAAGGAGTCACAGTGACACCAAACCGAAGACACGGAGCGTGTCCTGATATTATCATGAAGATGGAAAAATGTAGCACGGATGTGATCCCATGGTGCACCCCTCCTCCAGTCCCCTGCCGAGGAATGCAATGCCTGGGTTTTGTAATGACAACCTTGTCCTTTCTAATGACGGTGGAATGAGAGTCTGGCTCCGTCCGTCCCCCTCTTTTCCTCTCATCCCTCTCTCCTGTCCCGTCTTCTCCGCAGAGTTCGACTTCACGCACGACGCCTTCTGCCTGAGCGAGTGCAGGAAGGAGAAGGACGAGAGAGAGAACTACTGCTACAGTGAGTTTGGTACGTACCAGGTGCACTTTGTAGTGGAGTAACACAAAGCAGCTCCTGAAATGTCTCAACGTGTCCTAAATCCCACAGTATGCTTCAGAAGGACGGCCTTCAATCAAAACGCGCACATTTGAAATTGATCAGGTCTTAACTGGAAGAGACATTTGATCTCATGTCCACATTTCTCAGCTTTAAAGCTACATCTGTAATTAATGTTTGTGCTTTGTGTAGATTGGTTCATTTTGTGGAGTATTCTCCGCAGTTTTTGGATCATTTTTGTTCATTCGTTTATTATTTTGGTCACTTTTATTCATTTTTGCTGATTGTTTTCTTGTCTTTTGTTCATATTAAGGATATTTTTTGTTTTTATTTTCTTTAATATTTTCTTAATTGTTCACTTTTTGGTGAATTTGTCGGTTGATTCATTCATTTGTGTTTATTTCCGTTATTGGTTTGTTCATTCTGTGTCAATTCTTGTGTATTTTCATGTTTATTTGGTTGCTTTATTGTCAATTCTGTTCATTTTGATTTAACACTGTGAATGCCATTGTACAATCCCAACTTATTTGTTTATGTATATTTTGGATTTAAAGAGTAAAATCTATTAAAAACATTATATGTAAATTGATTTATGCAAAAATGAAGATGTTGAAAATCAAAATCAAAATTATCCAAAAATTCTTAATAGCAATTAAGTTTAAGTGTCTAATACCTGCCACCACCCTGAGAAAAATATGATTTAAGAAGATTTTTGTAACCTTATCATTTATGTGGACTGAGAGAAAACTGTTTATAATTAAGGTCTATGAACACACTTAGCCCTTTTGTATTAACTATTTAAGCTGAGTTTTGATGTATGAACAAGCTGTGAATTTGAAACAACACATATGGAATTATGGAGTAAACAAAAACAAGTGAAACAACCCAGAACATGTTTTATATTTTAGATTGTCCAAAGCAGACACATTTAGCTTTGATGACAGTTTGGTACACTCATGGTATTCTCTCATCAGACTTGTGAGGTAGTCACCTGGAAGAGTTTTCACTTCAGAGGTGAAAACTCCTCTCCTGTGAATATGTTTTAATTTTCACAATTTGTTGCTTGTGCTTTAGACCATCAGTTGCCTTGTGCAGAGGAAGGTTGGGTAATAACCCTATTAGTGCTACTACAACTACTGTACAAATCCATATTATGGCAAGAAAAAGTTGAGTAAAGAGAAAAGACAGTCCTTCATTACTTTAAGAAATGAAAAATCTCAAGAACTTTGTTTGGCCAAAACAAATGACTGATTACATAACCGTGTCTTGCCATAATATAGCTTTGTTCAGTAGTTGTAGTAGCATTAAAAGGGCTATTGGCTCTATACCCACCCTTCCTCTGCACAAGACAACTGATGGTCTAAAGCACATTTATAAGACAAGACATGGCACAAATGAACTCCCTTGTGATTTGAAAACTGTTCCTCATGAATCTGATGAAAAAATGCCAGGAGTGTCTAAAGCTGCCATCAAAGCTAAACGTATCTATCTTAGACAACGTAAAATACAAAACATCTGGGTTGTTGAATACCTTTTATTGATCACCATATAATTCCTTTGGTCTTCTTACACAAATTGAATGCCATTAGTATTAATGTAAAATCATTAAAAAAAAGGAAAAAAACCAATGAGAGAGAGAGGGTGTGTCCAAACTTTTGACTGGCTGTGCTAGAGTCATTTCTGAATTGCTGCAACAATGCTCCTTATGTCCCTTAACCAGCTGTGAATGGGATCGTTCATGACATCGACGTGCTGCGTAAAGGAATCCGCCTCATTACGCTGATGGTGAGCAGTGACGGCTTCTACAAGATGAGTCGTCTGTACGTGACCCCAGACAGCTTCTTCTTCAAAGTCCGCCTCCTGGTTCTGGACACATACAAGTGCAGCAAACCGTGTCCTGATATCAAACTCGGTGAGTCAGGGAGGGCCTTCTGGCTGTGGCTTCAGGCTTTAGAAAATCATCCCTATGACTGAAGATTTTGAGAGATTTCCAGTGAGAGGGGATGTAAGAGGGGGTGATTCAGAACTGCAACGACTGGTCACTATCAAGACTCCATCTGGCTTACTGTGCAGACATTCCCTTCAGCTCCTTTCTGAATTTGTACTTAATGTGCAAATTGGAGAAGGGGAATTTCCCTGCCTTTCCTCCTACCTTGACAAAATGAGATGCCTTTGCCATGGAGCCCTTATTTTAAATACAACATTTAGCGCAGCTGCATCATCTGTCAGTATTTTGCTGTATTTTATGATTAAACTTTAGAACTTTTAATTCAGTTCCCAATATATTACAATGTCTCTAAAGCCAATGCAAGTTTTATTGAACCCATACTCATTTTGAATAAACAGACACCTGAAATGCACAGTCACAGCCTCTACCCAACAGCAATCGTATATGGCCAGGCCATGATTCGTCTATGGACACGCATTTCATAGATTTTCTCTAGTGTGTTTTGCTTGTCATAGGTTCTGATCATCAAAATTCTTCTGCAAACCTCCTTGAGAAGCATTTTAGGACATTATTAAAGGTGCAGTGCATAGGATATAGAAGAGCAGAAAAGTGATATACTGTACTAAACATAATCACATTTTCACAAGTGGATTATCACCAGAGGATAGGAAGTCATGTTTTTATCATCTTAGAATGAGACATACTCTATCTACAGTGGGAGGGGTCTCCTTCCGTGGGGTCCACCTTGTCTCCAAGTAGTAAATCAAACAGTGACTCTGGTGATGCTTTTGCACTTTTGCAGCCGCTGTAGCCACTTTTAACCCCATGCATGGACAGGATGAGGTATTGGGTTTTGTGCATGATGCTGCAGGTGGAGGTTGTGTACTTTTAAACTCCGGCATTTTCCTAATGATTTCTACCCATTGTAGCTTTTAATACTTGAGTTTATCACAAACATTTAAAACCTCTGAAATGTACTGGGGGAAAAATAGGATTTAAATGCATTAAAATGTAATAGTCAAGTGAAGTATAAGTACATCAAATATGTACTAAAATACAGCACCAGAGCAAAGGTATTAGGTTCCATTTTACACACTGAAGTAATGCACCCTCAAAGATTGCAGTTGAACTACTAATGACATAATTTTGCTGTTTTGATCAACATAAATATAACACAAACCTTTAGCCTCTACTTGAGTGGGAGACATATTTTTTGCATGTCAGCAGGAGCATCTCCTTGTTTAGTGCAAACATGAAAACTGTTTGCTCGTGCACTTTTCCACAGTTATCTGAACACTTCCTCTTCTTGTTCCCAAGGGACCAGATACATCATCATGGGTCAGATCTACCACCGCAGACGCCATCTTCCCAGTGACCTCTTGAACCTTCTAGGAGGTAAACTGAAACCCGGGGATGGTCTCCTGAGAAGCAGCAACTATGTCAAGAGGTTCAACAAACGAAGACACCAGAAAGCGTTGGAGGCCGCCCGCTCCAGGTGTAGGTGAACTGAACACAGACTATCGGCCCCTGCTGCGGGGGAAGAGACACTGCAGCAAACTGAACTGATAACTTGCTCCACAGTATTGTACAGGAAAGAGGAGATGGTGCAGAAGGCATGGATTCACTTTCATTTGGACTGCTTCGATGTATTTTAACTGTGTTGCACCTTTTATGTCTCTGTTAAGTTCGCAAAATGATGATTCTTGTCTCTTTGTTAGAAAATGCAGTTTCCATTAAATGGATCTTGATGATATATTTTGAAATATTTGGGGAATCAAATGAGGTCGTACCCTACGCCCACTGTTACGTCTTAAAACTCAAGGTTGATATTAAGTCCTCTTGACATTCATGGCTGGCACATGAAACCGTTTAATTAAAAATATATCAAGTTCACACACCTAGGAAAGGGACTTCTTGCCCTTTTAAGCAGATGGTTTTAACCAGTTAAGATTTGATTTTATTTGTTGAATGTGAATATTTAATCTTTTTCAATTAGCTGCCATTTTTCTTATTTAAAAGCGCAGTATTTAAGATTTGCAAGTGCTTATCTGTTACAGTTTTTGTAGTCTGTGTTGTGTGGGGAGCTGGTTGTTCATTTTAATTTTTAAATCCATTACTAAGCAGAGTCATGGTTACAAAGATCCATAAGAATCAGAATGTATTGATTCCTATAGAGGGGTTCTGGTCTGATTTTCAGTGAAAATCGTAACACTCGCTCTGAAGTCATTCACTGCCCCTTTTCTACTTCTCTGGCTCTGCAGTAGTGTGCAGCACTGGCTACTGGCTTTGGAATTAAGTTAAGTAATATCAACAGCCATCCACATGAGCAAATCTCACATAGAGAGTATTATAAATGTAATTTGTAAACTTCACGTGGGCAACATGGGTTGTTCATACAATAATTTTTTTGTATGATTTTTGCATTGTATGAATTCTATCAAAGCATCATCATCTTAGTAATGGAGGTAGCTAATCAGTCCAAAACAAACTGTAGTACATACTCACATAAGCATGCCTGTATTTCACTTATTGAACCTTTAATATTTGTCTTTCCAGGTAGATTTCCTCCACATTGTAATCCAAACACACACATAATTCAAATTATAGGTGGTGCTCCTCTGAACAAATTTCAAGTCAGTCATATAACAGAAAACAGCACTTTTACATGCAATCTGCAAAACCGTCTTTCTGTCTGATTCATTTATGATGCCTCCTATTTGCATATGAATGTAAGCTGTTGAGTTGGACTGGTGGGTGTTATTTTGGGTCGTGAAGCGTAATGGCCACCGTTTGTCAGGAAATGCTTCATTCGTGTTAGTAGGAGTAAAAGGAACAGCATCAGACCCCAGTGGGACACAATGACAGAGAAAAAGGGAGAGGAAAAAAGACATTTTACTTGTCATGAGAGCGGCTTTTTAAAAACTTTAATTATGTGTCCATGATGAAATATGTGCCTGAGTAGACCTGGACTTCAAAAGAGGCTGTTCTAAATAAGTGGGG
>JAQQAE010020440.1:0-10690 GCA_029823295.1 Pseudamia nigra | reverse complement strand
TTGTTGGATTATTTGCTGTAATATCTTAATAACGGAACAAAAAGTTAAAGATGGATCATCACGTTACTTATTAGAGGGTCCAAATAAAACGTTTGAGACCATGGTGACTCAAAGAAAATTTATTCACTTAGTATTTTCAGATAGAATCATATGCATCTATGGGAAAAAAGCTTCTTGGAGCCCGACGATTGGTTCCCTGGTGGCCAGACGGTGGAATTACAACTTAAAGTTACTTCTACATTGGCCTCAATGAACAAACTCGATCGTTGACACTTGGTAAATATGAGTCTCTCCCTCGTTGAATTTTCATGATCCATCCCAGCCTGTGTACAGGATTTATTTTTTTTCCAACAGTCTGTTTGTAAAATCAACCTCCTGTATCATCAGTCAGTTTTTTTTTTCCACTGTCCTGGTGCTTCCATGAGGAGAACAGGCCGGTATGAGGTCATCAGGTCGTCTGACACAAACATTTCATCAGCAGAACAAAAGTCTCTAAAGCAGAAATTCTGATTCGACCTCTCTTAGAGCCGATAAAATCACATATATAGGTTAAAATGTACATATTCATAGATTTCATTCCATTTTTAAATACGCTCATATATTTCAGTAGAAAATTGTGTGCTTGTGCCATAATTTACATACTGTTCTGTGCCAGAAAACACGCAGCTGAAAGAATAAGAAGTTGCTTATTCATGTTTAATTAATGATAATAAAAAATGCATGATTTCTTTTGCTTTTTTTTTCCCTTGCAGATGCAGGCCTCGTGCACAGTGTCAAACTCCAGCGCTGAACACAGTTGGATTTGGTGGCAGCAAGAAGCTGTACCTGATCTGTGTAAATATCATACAATGAGACCATTTCAAAAACAATAGTAACTGCTGTGTGAAATCATGCGAAGCAGGCTCTGAATCCAAAAAGGAAAAAAAAACAAAAACAAAAAAGGGAACAATAGATCCATTTGTATTCTGCTCGAAGAATTCATTAGACATTAAATTATGCAGTACTCCTGACAATTTAGATTTAAATATCGTTTCCGAGCGTGATCTAAACGCGAGCGATGGCCTTGGAGAATTCCTGTTCAACTCTCAACTCTACCAACGAAAGCAACGAGGAGACGACGACGACGACACCACATGGTGCACCTCGGCGTTCTGCTGGGTTTGAGCTGCAACAATGAGATAGCGTTTCACTGTGACGCTGCTGCCGCGGGGATTAAAGGCTCACAGACTTATCAAAGGCTTAGTCGCTCTGATTTCTAGTGACCTGCCACGGATGGATGGCTGCTGCCACTCTGCCAGAGTGGAGACAGACCTCCCCTTCTGCACATGCATGGCAGCGGCGGATGCCATGGCAGCTCGCCTCTAGGGCAGCGACAGAACACATGACCGTTAGCAAAAAAATATGATGACAGGTTACTTCTTAAACCCTGAGCCTATTTCGCTGAAAATGACCCACAATAAATCAGGTTTTTCTCAGCTTCTACTAGACCTACATGTCTAACCTCATTGTCAGATGGAAGCTCGATGTGAGCTTCCATTGATTTTGTTACAATATCGATTTACAATTGGTTTATAAAGTACAGTATAAGAAAAAGCAAAGATCAGGGGGAGTCTTTTGATTCTTTGTACATAATGGCTTAATGTGTGGTTAGTTAATCTGAAATTGGTTTAGACACATTTTTAGTTGAGAGTCTGATGATTACGGAGGTTTATATGATGAGTGTTTTTATTTATTGATTAGGAGGCAGGAGCCGTTAGTATCGGTAAAATTAAACGTTGCCCCTGGATACGGGGTCAACCGTGAGGAGGAAAACAGTTCTCTTTTGCCAATCAGTGCCTCCTAATAATATTCAGAGACTCAATATGAGCACAATCATACCACACAACTAACAGAGTGAATGTAAAATATAACATAATGACGGACTATATTCACGCACGGCAACAATCCGGTTGCACAGAAAACCATCTTTGCATGTGAAAACAGCGGCGCACGTTAATGTTTGTCATCTCGCCCTGCAGCGTACATGCAAAGAGAAAGAGACTTAGGAGTGATGCTAGTCGATGTGTTTCCCCGGGGCCGGAGCCATCTGCTACACACTAATGCTGCTGTTCGGGCTGAATAAAGTAAGTACCAGATGCCTGTGATACGATGTTGAGCAAAGTACAGAGAGAGCTGGGATTTCACAATCCCTGCTTTAAGAACGGGCTGGTCCGACAGTGAGCACAAAGTATTAGAAATGTGACTGATACGTTGGTATGGACGACGGCGTAGTCCAGAACACTTATCAATGCCCTGTGAATGACACTGGTCACGTGATCACAACAATCCCGCAGGTTAGTGAGGCTTCAGGCACAAAGTCAGAACATTTACCGTCTGATGAACCTGCAGAAAAAAGGCCACGTGTCTGACAAGTGACACACTCTGAGGTTATTGCACCAATTAAAATATTAAAATATTCAGTTGTGTGTGAGCCATGTTGTTCATAATGATTTTTTATGCTAAGTAAAATTAATTTTAATTGCACGACACTCAAACATCAGTGAAATCTGGTGGGAATGATCTTTATCTCACTCCCGTCATCACCAGCTTCACTGCTAAATAGCATTAAGATAAGATAAAAGATAAGATAAACCTTTATTAGTCCCATAGTGGGGAAATTCACAGTTATAGCAGCAGTATACATGCCATAAAAAACTAGACTATATAGAAAAAATAGGAATAAAAAATGAGAAATAAACAGCATTAATAAATACTAAAGGATATAATAAAATAGGCAACAATATACAGTATGTTACGGTGGTTTAATAAAGTATAAATAAGTATATCGTTATGAAGTGGCGTTGTTGATTGATATTGAAGTCTGTTATATTTAATTTGATATCAGATCTGCACAAAAACAGATTCATGGTCCTTTTTCAATTATATGAACATGTTACATCTACAATGTGTATGATGGTAAAAGATGGATATTATGTGGTTTTTGTTCTGTATCATCATTGCCATCGTTTGCTTAGAAGAGACTGGCACATGGATGACATGTTCTCCTGATAATATGATGCCAATATGCTACATTTCTGCACCACATCCACTTTATTTTCTCAATACAGTGAATGCAGCAGGAAACAGAGCATGTTGGAAACCATGGTGATTATGACACACACACAGTATCTGATAAGCTAAATATAAATTCAAAAGACCAATTAACTGCACACGTTGGCAGCTCTTATCCAACTTATGACAAACTCCAGTCCTTTGGCCTTAAACACCCGTCATTAACTTGAAAGCAGAGATTAGCTGCTTCTGGAGATGAGTGAGAGTTTGTGTATAAACAACCAACAGAAGATGCGTTAATGAATCAGTCCAAGGTCCGGAATCATCAGCCCAGCGTCTTCTCCCCTCTGAGGCTCCTGACCCGCAGCCACGCTGAAGCTAACGAGCTGCCTTTAAGTGACCCTCCTCACCTCTGCAGGACCTCACCATGGGAAATATGAGGAGCTGGAAGCCCCTTTAACTCCACAGAAACTCCCACCACCGCTCTTTAGCCTCCTCTGACCCCCCTTCCCCTCCCCCCTCCAGCCAACCTCTGGTCTCAAACCCCGCTGTGTGACCACAAGGTCTGCAAACACATGCTGCCTCTTTGCGGAGGGAGGCCGACCACATGGATTTTTACTGCTGCGCTAACGCTAAAAAGCAGCGCACAGAGGACAAACAATGAGTCCGTTGCATTTCCTGGTAGTTTATTCTGGCTCGGTTCTGGGCGGGGGTCTAAGGGGGGGATCAACGCAGCCTTTTTCCAAGCTCTCTGAATAATAAACGAGCTGCAGGGTTTGTAAGGCAGTGAGACAATTCTGCCACGAACATTAACATGACTTGGCTTTGGTCGTAATTATTCAAACAAAACACCCTCAATAATAAAGAGCAATGGATCATAAACTGAAGCATCTTCTGTCCGGATCATGACAAACAAAGATCCTGTTTGTTTGGTTCCTGGGGCGCTAGTCAGCAGCATCGAGGGCTAATGAAATAAAAAGAGGGGGAGCCAGTAATAATCATCTACGTCCAACACCCCCACCCCTCGTTTTCTCTGCAGGCAGAATTGGTCCTGTCATTTGGACCCTCTAAACACAGACCATATGTGAGTTTAGCCCTGGCAATCAGACTGCATTGTGGAGCAGGCGGCTGAGTTCATCAGGAAAAAATTAGCCCGCCGCTCTGCAGGCCGCGTTCCCATTGGCCCGTCGCACGGCCCGCTCGGTTTGAGGGCACCCCAGACATTCCTGTGGATAATCTTTTCCATTCCTCTGCTGCGCTCGGTGAGGACAGACCCAATCGCAGCACAAGGCCTTCATTGTGAAGGCCCTGTTTTCTGTGCCGCCGTCGCCGCCACCGCTCTTTCCCTCTCTCACCTCATACGCCGCAATTCCAAAAACGTTTTCCCCCCGTCATCCCTCCTTTTTCTCATTGAAATGATTGTTTTTTTTTTTTTCTTGAAATGATCCTGCGGAAAAGCAAAAAAACTCAAACGCTAAGTTTCTCACGGTCCCGTTCCAGTAAGAGTTTGTTTTATGAAATGTCCAAACAATGTAAAACCGCTGTAACCGGAGCTCGGCCACATCAGCGTGCGGCCTAGAGTTCAGCACATCGCTTCTCCGGCCTGGGCTTCAAACCTTCCCAGAATCCTCCTGCTCGGTCGCAGTGACACGCCTCCCGCTTCTCGCTGCAGCTTGTCATTGTGGCCACGTCGGGCTGGTTAGAAAACTCAGATTGGAGGACAGTCGCACGATCCAGGGAGTCTGGTGGATTTATAGTAACACGTTCCATAATTAGACCCATGATTATTACAGGGTCTGTAAAGTTGGAGCAGCTGCCCCTCCCCCCGCCTGCACCGGGCTTCGGATGCTTTGGACTTTAACGTCTCAGAGCTCGAGGTAGACAAAATAATCTGGTGTGGGTTGAACAGGAGTGTTTTACGGGGCCTTAAAACACCCACAACACAAAGAAGGACGAGCTTTAAGTAACACTACGAACCCAGATGCTCCTAATTGTTGGGGAAACACGTCCAAACTTACCACAGACTGTGACGGTAAAAAAAAAAAAAAAAAACAAAAAATGTTGCAATCAGTCAAGTGTGTTGTATAAAATCCACAAAGATGAGGGTGAGGTTGGTGGAAACAGTGTGAACCTCACCTCATCAAGCTCAAACTTGTCCCTGAAAAAATATTTGCCCGTGTAAGAGACGGTAACGGCTTCTCATCTGCTTTTCACCGGAGAAACATCTGAACAAATCCTTGTTTTTCCGAGAAGAAGAAGTAAGACAAACCGGATTAACATGTGTAGCTACATGAAAGAGGATTAAAAATAAAGGAACAATAACGTCTTCACAAACTTCAAAGTGTAGAGTCATTTCCTGCGTTTTCACATTTCCACTTAAAAATTAAGTATTTTAAGGCCACAGAGGATCCAAGACATTACTGTTCCTTCAGGCCAAAACTCTTCATATAATCAGAAGGAATAAAGAAAAGGATTTGATCAGAATAAAGATATTCCTAAATTTGATCGTATCATTTAAATACAGTGGTATGATCTCAATTACAGGAACATCTCAAGGCGGTTTTGATTCTGCTGGGTTTTCAAACCCTCCTGTAGATTGATCAGATTTGTTAAATGCCTCAGAATGGAATTAGAGATTGTCCTTTATGTTCAGATTCGTCTTACACCAGGCTGTTCACACCAGTATTTGAGCACAAAGGCTTTTACCTCATTCGCTCCTTCAATTTTCAAACCTCTTCTAACAGGTCACCACAGGGTACCTACTTTTTTAAATATGATGAAGCACATCTGCAAGCGTCGTCTGAAGCACCTTGAACTAATATGAGAATTCAGTGAAGAAAAGGGGTGCTGATTCATCCGTATTCATACGAGACGACACAAAAACACGGCTCTTATTGAACACTGAACAGGATGTTGATATGTTTATGACCTCGTCTCGCTGTATGAAATATTCACTGCGAACACGACGCATCGCATCCAGTAATATCTGTCTGCATGAACCACATGTTGCACAACTCAGACCCCCCACTCATTAACTGCATACCACACTGTTCAGTTCAGAATCTGCACTAATGTCAGAGCTGGGTTTTGTGTGAGGGGAGGGGAGGGGGGTGTTTGGAGGAAGGGGCCGTCCTCACAGCACTTCTGTTAGACCTGTCCGTCACCGAGGCTCCACATGCAAAGACACCATCAATCACAAAACCAGACCACCCCCCCCCACACACACCTCTGGCTGGAGGCAGTGCTGTGCATGTGTGTTTATGCAGCAACACTTTCCACAGTTAAGTTCAATTTATTTTCAACTGATTTTAATCCATGCATATTTTACTGTATATACATATAAATAAAATTCTCTTCTCACCCTCGGCGGGTGGTCTCATCCTTTGAAGCTCAGGTCCTCTACCAGAGGCCTGGGAGGTTGAGGGTTCTGCGCAGTATCTTTGCTGTTGCTAGAACTGCACTTTTCTGGACTGAGATTTCGTATGTTTTTCCTGGGATCTGTTGTAGCCACTCCTCCAGTTTAGGGGTTACTGCCCTGAGTGACTCCCCATCCAGAAATTGGGTACGAAGCCCCGATAAGTGCAACGCTGAACGAGGCAGCGTCTCTCTCTCGCTCTATATTTTATATATATATATATATATATATATATAAAAAACACATACACATACATCTCAACCGGACATTGTGGTGGTGGACAAACAGCAGAGGAAAGCCGTAGTGGTTGACATATCGATGCAAACTGATGGCAACATCAGGAAAAATAAACATGAGAAACTAGAGAAGAGCTCAGAGAAGAGCTGGAGAAGGCCTGGAGTGTGAAGGCATCAGTGGTGCCCGTGGTGATTGGAGCACTCAGGGCAGTAATCTCAGTCCAGACGTGAAGCGGCGGCGGTGCCAGCGGAGCGTAGGGAACGGTAACTAATTGTTAGCCTACAGATGCTAAAACTTCAACAAGCAGTGTTAAACAAAATCATATTACAAACACCACAACTGAGTGAATCTCAGGTAAAACTATGAACATATTGAATAAATAAAACATATGAAGTTCTGAATTGGTCTGACTTCACTAGTGAGCTGCTACCATAGCGACATGTCAATCAAACTCCAGCACAGCAGTAATTTGTCAGATTATTTGCCGTAATATCTTAACAATAGAGTAAAAAGTTAAAGATGTACCAGATCATTTATTAGAGGGTCTCAGTAAGTCGACCTCTGACAAACTGACACAATGGTTTGTAAAAACACAGACTGGTTAATATCATCGAGGACACGGGATTTTAGGAGGTTTTCCAAATATCATCTCAAGATGCTTTGTACAAAACACCATCAAAAAGCATCAAAATGATGAAAATCCACAGACTCTATGAAACTGAATAAACTAAATAAAGACACTGAAATAAACTAAAAGACAGTGAGTAACACGAACTATTTAAATGTCTTGATCCTCCTGAAACCACTGTTTAGTTGACATAAACACATGTAAAGTGTATCACCTTCTGTCATGAGGGTTTTTACTGCCACTACGTGAAAAGCAATGAATGCGGATTAATCGTGATTAATTGAAATTAAGCCACAGTGCCCCTGTGATTAATCAGATTAAAATTTTTAATTGTTTGACAGCCCCAATATATAAAATACAACAAAATGGTGCTACGATGGTCAGATTGGATTACCACTGTAAAAATGTCTCATATTGAGATGTTATTACCGGCATTTTATGACAAACTTTTCTAAACATAAAAAATTACTGCTCTTTTTTTTCTTTAAATTAAATATCCTCGTAAACTGATCACTGCTTGTGTAATTATCTAGAGCCGAGCTGTTCACGTTTAATGAGTCTTCAAAGCTTTGATGATCATTAAGGATGAATCTGGGACTGACAGGAAATGCAACACGAGTAAATGCAGACCGTCTGAGATCATCACGAAGGTCATCGCGAAGGTCATCACGAAGATCACAAATGAAATCAAACAGACACACACATTCACATTTTTTCATCTGCTTCGTTGGCTACGAAGACCACAGTAATGACAAGACGAGCCTCTCTGACCTGAGCAGCTGAAACCCGCCGTTGCAGAATGTGCAGTTAATATCTACGGCACAATTACTGTTATTTTTTATTAATATTTAGAAAAAACACTGCCATCCGAACGTCCTCCACGTTAACTGTGGTATGTGCCAGTGTGGAGAAGAAAGGTGAGAACGAGATGTGGAAAACATCTGACGTCCAGGCCGATCCACAAAAACTCACTCTTAAAACTGCACCATTTATTGAAGACATAGCATGTTTCTTACCTGGTAACTTACTCCAGGAACATACATTGATCTATTTTTTGACAAAACCCCTTGTTTCTATGACAAACGAAGGCCAAAGTGTTCACAGATGTGTGTGCTACCTGAGGACAGGCGACGCTGATGAAGAGGACACACACCACTGAAACATGTGCAACCCTCGCCTGAGCGACCTCGCTGCATGGGAGGAGCCAGTGAGCACTGGGGCTTCAGGAACCCTGTAATGACACACAAATAAACCTTTAGGCAGCAGAAGACAAATAAGGAGGAACACGGTGAGGAACCTGCCAGCGCCATGCCATCATTAGACCCAGTCGACCTCTGACCGTCACAGCTCTGTGTTCGGCTGCCTCTGGTTTTCACCTCGTCACCGGTGGCAACGCAGCAGCTCGCAGGCAGCGGATTCTCACCATTTAAGAAAAATGGATAGAAACGAGGTAGCTTTGGCTGAAACGAAGGCACAGAGTGGCCGGACACAGAATTGAGGTTAGCAGCTCTATGCAGGCAAAATGCCAAATTGGAGCCCAGGTGCCTGGAGGGTCTGAAGCAGACGTCTTACTGTCTGTCTGTCTCTCTGTGGGGTCGTTAGGGTCGTTTTCAATAGGGAAGTCATTATGCTGCACAATGGGGACCAGTGAGAGGAGAC
Organism: Pseudamia nigra; assembly: GCA_029823295.1. Lineage (NCBI taxonomy): Eukaryota > Metazoa > Chordata > Actinopteri > Kurtiformes > Apogonidae > Pseudamia > Pseudamia nigra. Next base: position 1,700 of record JAQQAE010020440.1, on the reverse strand, counting down.
GCCCCCTGTGGCCGAGCATGCACCCAGCTCTGGCAGCATCTCAGCAGACATGGCAAAACAGAACTGGTTTGAGGAATTAAGTATTTTCAGCGCCTTGGGACAAACACTAAAGTGTGATGTGTGTGTGTGTGTATATATATATATATATATTAAAGTGTGATGTCTCAGATACATTTTTAGTTTTTTTTTTAGTTTAGTTAAGTTTATTTCATTCAACCTACATAAAAACATGTGTTGATATCAGAACAATACAAAAAAAAACATCTTGAATGAACAGGAGCAGAAGGAAGAAAACTTATAAAATCTGCCCTGTGCCACAAAAGTCCTTTACAATAAAAACATGTTGAATCTCAAAGCCTTTGTTCATGTCATAACATTAATACAGAATAAATGCAGCTACATCACCGTTAATACACGACGCTCTACATCATCTCTGTGTTTGCATATTTCATAAAAATTAACTGTTTTTTAAACTTTACAGGCCTTTTATCTCATTGTCCAACTTATTCCACAATTTCACTCCACTTTGTGAAGCACATGTTTTTACACTGGTTTGATTAAACATAGTCTCCTCTGAATCCATCATTTCCTTCTCTGTCTCGGAACAATTTCTGGACGTTTCCCGGTAACGTGTTGCCAGTGGAAATTAAAATGATTTACATTATCATCAGAAAACTTTAAAAATATCTCTCGCACAGACATGTGGTGTGTCTGGTTATGACTTGATGCTGAAACAGGGAGGTGTGTGTGTGCTCTTCACAGTCAAAGGATTCACCCTGGTCTTCATCGACCGGGTAGCTCATGCGGATCTCATTGGCATTGGCAGATGTCTGCAAATCCAAACTTTATTTATTCCTCATGAGGACCTTTTAGATTTGTATCAGACATGGGAGCGGCAGGCGGAGGAGCCCCCGCCACTATTCTGATCCCAATAAAGCTCCTTTATTTCCACTATGAGAAACATGTCACTCCAGATGAGCTCAGAGAATGACATTTAAAAACTGCAAAGGGATATTGAATTAGTTCCCCATGATAAGCTGTCTGGGATGCGTTCTGCTTAGAGGAGTGTGGTGACGTGGATGTGGGGGGACGAGGGGGGGGGGTCATGTCTGATGCATCCTTCAGAAGCCTTGATTAGCATTAACAATGATGAGGCGGTGGATGTCTGGACAGTCCAACCAAAAAACAGACAGACTGAAAACATCCTGAACTTTAATGGGCAGAAACATTAGCTCCTTCTCTGAACAGTGACACTTCAAATTAAGATAAGACACAAATCCGGAATCCAGAAGTTGAGGACAAATATGATAAATGCCACAGTCTGTATATATATAACTGGACAAAGTGACAGTGATGTCATCCATTACTTTGTGAAAGGTTGTTTTGAGGTCAATCACGTCGTCACTTCCTGGACGACATATTGAAATCAAAAACAGGATGTGACCGTATTTGGATGAACGGCAGCGGGGCTTATGAAGCGTTCATGCCGGGGGACTCATGGGAAGCTAATATTAGCGGCTAGCTTATTGATGCGGTAAAATTTCACCACAGTGTCAAACAAAGTCATATGACATGTTGTTAGTGTAAACACTTACCCACAGCTGCAGGCGAGTGTATGTCATTTATAACTATGAACATATTGAATAAATAGAACATATGAAGGTCTGAATCAGTCCGACTTCACTAGTGACCTGTTACTA
>JAQQAE010020439.1:0-10691 GCA_029823295.1 Pseudamia nigra | reverse complement strand
CATAAGCCAAGGTAAGAATACATTTTAAATCATTTTTAGAACTAATTTCATGCATTCCGTTTCAGATAATTAACATACTGTAACTTCCTTTTCAAATAATAATAATGAATAAATGTGCAGGTAGGGGTTTGTAATACATACTTTATATGGGAGTTTGTTGTGGGTCCAGAACGGATTAATGGATTTACCGGTACATGTAAAAAAGTCTCTTCGGATACAGAGAAATTCAGATACCGAGCGTGACCGGAACGGATTGAACTCGTTATGCGAGGTACCACTGTACTAGGGCCAGGTAAGAATCAATTTAATTTGTTTAAAAAGGTACAATATGTCTCAAAAGTTAATTTGGAGAAGTCAATTTCAGAGGTTTGTAGCACTCAAGTACTTTTCCTGCTTTACGTGTGCTTGAGTAGTTTTTCCTATAAAATGTACATCTAAGAGTAGTTGTTTTGCAGAATGTTTTGTACTCAGTGACAATTGTGGTGGGAAAAATGTATTTCTATTCAGTCACATTTTATTCCATCTCAGTGAGTAGAAACAAAAAAGGTTTATTTAAAATAATAGTAATAAAAATAATAATAAAAGAATAAAACTATCAAAATGATCAATTTAATAATCAATCTGGTCTTGGTCTTATATAGCGCCTTTCTACCCTACAGCACTAAAAGCACTTTACACTGCTTTCCATTCACCCATTCACACACACGTTCATACAGCAGTGACACTCACTGGGAGCAATGTGGGGTTCAGTGTCTTGCTCAAGGACACTTCAGCCTGTGGACATGAGAAGACAGGGATCGAGCTGCTGACCCTCTGGTTCATGGACAACCCGCTCTACCTACTGAGCCACAGTCACCCCCAATGTAATTATAAATTTTCAATTACATTAAAAAAAAACTTAAAATAATCAAAAACATTTTCAAAATGAATAAACTAAGCAACAAAATGAGCAAAAAATGAACAAAATTATTATATATGCAAAAAATAACAAAATTATCAAGAAAATTAACAAAAAGGACCAGAGCAGGAAAATTATAAAGTTAACATAATAAGTGAAACATAAAATAAGCAACAAAATTAATTAAATAATCAAGTAAAGTAATAAACAAAATCATCAAGAGATTGAACAGAAAATAAAAAAAATAAGCAACAATATGTGCAAATAATCAAAATGCTTAAAGATCAACAAAATCACCCAAAAATAATCAATATTATCATGGAAATAGACACAAATGACCAACATACCTGTTTAAGGATAGTTTATTACACTGTAATAAATTCCATATTATGAAGATACTTGCTACTTGAGTAGTTTTTGTTTTGTTTGTTCTTTTATCAGGTACATTTTTACTTTTGTTTTTACTTATGTTTCTGAGTGCTGCTACTTCTACTTGTGTCATTTGCATTATTAAGTAATACTTTTACTTGAGTACTGTTTGTCTACCCACCTCTGGCTAATTTATACATTATGCCCATGAACTTATTTTTCATACGAAAAACACTGCATTGTATTTCCTTACAGTATTTTAGTTTGAAAGTAAAACAATTCCGTGTGAATGCGAACCTTCAGCTACAGAGTAATAATAATAATCCACCCACAACAAATGTGAGAAATTAAAAACAAACATGACATTTTAAGAGCTACCTTGGCTGATTAGTACAGCTTATACATAAATGCAAATTCAAAATTTCATGAAAGCAGAATCAGGCTGGAAATGCATGTCTTCCAATGAATCATTATGATACTATTATTATACTCATCATAGTCATACACAGCTGTAATATTTGAGACATATAACAGAATAAAAATATAAATATGTTTTATTAGTTGCATCTGTCTTTAATGTAATATAGAAATTCTTTATTGTAAATGAATAATTACCAACTATAAGGCCCAACTGAGGTACCTCCTCAGTCCAACAGGAGGCCATTGCCCAAATGACTGTTTTAAACACTATTTATCTTTTTTACACAAGTCAAATATGACATGACATTGCCACACTTTTGTGCTCCTTTGTATTGATCATTTAAGACAGATAGTCTTGGTGATTATGATGTGAACATTCAGTGGTGAATTGTACATGGATGATTTCCTCCTCCTTGGGTGATGTTGATGGGACTGACAATCATATTTTCTCAGATCATCAGTTAGGAGCTATACAATCATGTCCTCGTACACTTAAGCGAGCAACACCTTACTCAATCATCTATAACAACATTCTGTTGAATAGAAAGTGAAGATGGATTTTCCACCAAAAGTTCTCCAAGATGTGACAGAAAAAGGCAACAGTTTATACTGGCTTGTTAAATGGACATAGAATAATATACCTTGAAATGCAATAACCAAGGTATTTAAAGGTACATTTATCAATATGTGTGAGTATTACTTTTCTGATGTTGCTAAAGGAGAAGGGAATGATTATCAGAATGACTAAATCAGAATTCCACAGTGTAATGGCGTGAAGGATAGTTGTGGGATAAATTCATATACACAGCTGTGAAGAGGAGAGGAGAGTGGGAGGACTAATTGTCTTATAGAGTCTCATAAAGTGGAGGGTCATTAGTGTTAATCATGTCGTGCCATTACCTGGGCTGCTCTGATTATCTGACATCTATTGTTGCTTCTGCTATCATTCTCCTCACACTGTAAGTACATGTATTTTGGTTGTTTTTCGTTCTCTTTTCTTGTGTTCGTAGACATCTGCTCTTTGCATCTGTATCTACCTTGCTGTCTTTGGTGTTTCAGACAATGAAATTTATTCTTAGATATGTCGCTGACAAATTTGTCAGCTCTCTGACGTTTCAGTGTGTCAGCAGTGTATTTCTTTAACATTTACTCCAACACATGTCTTTTTAAGATCCACAATTCGTAGGCAATTTGTTAACAACTGCACAGTTGCAACTGCAGTGCATCTGATTTACTTGTGGCCATAATTGTGGCATAATTGGCCATGGTATAAACAGTGCATATACTGACTTTTATAATAGAAGACATAATGTCTATATTAAAGTATTGCAAAATGAAAATATTTCAGGATATTTCATTACACACTTAAGGGCAATACATAGCTAAAATTCCACACTCAAACATTTTAATGTCAATTTAATAACCAAGCTCTAAATTTTATAAAAACAGCTCTTAAATTCATAACCTGTGGGCAAGGACTGGGGATGTGTAGTGACGCAGATGTCAAAATAACTTAAAGCTGTAATACTGCTGAGCTGCTGTTGCACCATTCATCTGGGTCCAAGAAGCTCTGATTCCCATTGACTTACATTGGAAAATACTAAGTGATATTATGGCAAATAATCTGACAAATCACTGTCATGCTGGGATTTGACTGACAGGTTGCTATTTTATCTCAACTTGCCAGTCCAAGTCAGACCTACATAGCTTCTATGTATTATATTTTATTTATTTAATAATACATAGTTTTTCCTGACAGACGCTGACATGCTATGCTCCTGTAGCTCTGCCGGCATTTGTCCAAATATGGAGTGACAACCTGGCTGGCCACTAAGCAGCAGTTCAGAAACCAATGGGTGAGGTCACAGTTTCACTATCCACTAATAGGTTCATAATAGTTGAAAGTGATTCAAGCAAGTCTTATTTTGTATTAGCAGTCATAAATGTTTATGATGTAGATCTGTCACTATAGGGACAAATAAAGAAAAACAAAGCAATAACCATTTTGTGGTTGTGCCAAAACTGCACTACATATGCACTATATTCCATTTTAACATCATTGTACTCTGGAACTAATTTATTTTTGCAAACTCCTTCATTTTTTTGAACATCTTTGTTTTCTCATGTTGCTTGTATTCCAAAGCCCCATTTTATTCGAGAACTACTGTACTTTGTTTTTTAAAACACCTTCATATACCAGAACCCTTTCATCATTTTACAGAACTCCTTAATGTTTTGGAACTCTTTAGTGTTCTGGAATCTCTGTGATCCAGAACCCCTTTGTACATAAAATTCATTTTTGTTGTGGTACAGTGCAGAACTCCTTTTTGTTCTAGAACTCCTCCATGTTCCAGAACTCCTTCAATGTTCACCATGGTTTTACAAAACTCCTTTTCTCCTTTTTACCCTTCATATTCTGGAACTCGTTCATGTGCTGGACCTCTACCACTGTTGGTCTATCTAGTACCACTGGTGAATGCAATATGGAATGCAGTGGTTGACGTTATTAGTAGTAGTCATTAGGAAGGTTGTGATACTGTATGGAACTGGCTCCATATGAACACACTAATAGCAATAACAATTTCTGGTAGGGCCAGACTTACAGATTTGCTTTATTCCTTTTCTCTCTATAAGGAAGCGCAATAACACATCATCTTCCCCAGCCTTTGAAAATGTAATATACAGTACATTTAAATTTCTTTTTGTATGAAAACTGCAATACCTTAAGATTCAGGATGATGTTGCACCACAGTGAAGTGAACGTAGCATAAACCACAGTACCGGATCTAATTCCAGTACCTTTCTCATTTGATATAAAGATAGCTCTATGTTGCTGCTGATACTCATAAGTGTAACATACCTTTGTTTCATAGGTAAGGGGATCATTGTACTGAAAAATTTGGTCTGTTCATGAAAAAAAATGTGACGCCACTTATTTGAGCATGGGCACATAATCAGAATAATACAATGATGACAGTGTTATGCGAAAATATGGGCTAACTTCTAAATTCAAAAGTAGTAATGGGGAGTGAATGGTTATAGCTTATCTATGATAATTCTAATGTATTTTTTAATGCATCTAGAACTGTTAAGAGTGCAGTATGGGCCTTGGCAGACATCTGCGCTCCACTGAGTGCCATTCTAGTTTCATTATGTAAAAAGGCCAATATGCCCATGGAAAGGTTTGGTCTGTTTTAGAAAAATCGTGACACACACTTATTTTGGAAAAGGCACATAATCATTACACTTCACCTTTGACTGGGGTCAAGAGGTCATCCAGGGTCAAGGGCCAACTACATCAAACCCAGTGACTCACCCAAACATCCTCTGAGGTGCAACTTGGCTGCAGTGAATATATAGCGTATGTCAACATTTGACATTTGTCTTACACAGAAAAACTAAGTTGACCTTTTGACCCCAAAAGTAGGTCATGAGGTCACATTAAGTCAGCACCCGACTTCTGGTCAATCAAAACTTCCAAGATTCACCAGCCGTCATTTTGGGAGCAGGTCCCAAGAACCCCGGGGGTCCAGTACCACCTCAGTGGTCTTAACATTCCAGAGTGTTCTGGAATTTGTGTATTCCACATTCCCTTTGTATTCCAGAACCCCTTTATGTTCACCTTCATATACTTTACATATAACACTCCAAGTATTTCTCAGTTAACTTGATTTTGGACACAAATCCTGAAGTTAATTTTTTCCATTGTTTCTTTCTGAATAACACATTGTGTCAATAGGCTTCTAAAGAAAAAAAATTGTCAATTTTACGTTTATTTTAGTTTCATTATTTTCTAGATGTTCTGTTTCTTCTTCTTCTCCTTTCGGCTGCTCCCCTCAGGGGTCGAAATACCGACAATGAGTCACATGTTTGATCTGGCATAGTTTTACGTCGGATGCCCTTCCTGACACAACAACAAGGGGTAGATGTTCTGTTTGTATTTTATTTTTATTATTTTGTTCATCTTTGTTCCTTTTGCTAATTTTTGTAATTATTTTTGCTCATTTTTCTTTACTTTGACCTATTTTTGTTTTGGTGATTTTGTTCCATACCTTTGTTTATTTTTGTTGCTTCTTATTTTGTTCACTCTCTGTCAAAACACCAATTAAAACAAATGCAAGGTGCAGTAACTCACCTTCCTAACTGTATTTTGCTCTGTTTTTTGTCAAGATTTTGCAGTTATGGTAAGTTTGGCACCCCATTTTCAGTGAAATGGGGCATAACTAAGTCAAGACACTTTGCCCCAAAATGAACCAGTCTCACAGGGTCCAATTCAAGTCTTAGCCCTATTTTGAGTGTGAAGTTACTACTCTTTGTCTTTGCAGTGCAATATAGATTAACTGTTGTGTATGTAATGTGAGCAAAAAGTGACAAACTGAAAACTGAAGTCCACTGAATTCTTTTAGCCAATGCAATATAATGGTATGTATTTAATCACACTTGCCTCATAATGTAAGGACAAAACAAAAAAAATCTAGTAGTAATAGCAATATGTACCGCATACTTAACTAATAGGTATTAAATAATATATTTAGCCAGTTACAGAAGATATGAAAACAAAATTCAGCCGTGCATGAAATCTACTCCGTCACAATGTATGAAATGCATACATGTAATAAAATATAAAAAAATACATCCATGTAGTAAAGATAACTGCATTGATTTTGTATAACTGGAGTGACTAATTTATGACCAGGTATTTTTAATATCTGCTGTATCATTTTTGGGCCAGTATTCAATCAGTCTCATTTAATTTAACATTAAACATACACAAACTTTAATTTAGTTTTAGTGTCAATCATCAGCTCAGTTTACATTCAGTTTATTTTTGATTCCTTTGCATTGCACAGACTTAGTATAGTTACCACACAGTAAAAAGAAAACCAATCATTGTTTATGAGATTTTAAACTTAAATAACATTAAAGTGTCAATAAAAGCTGCCCGCGAGTAGTTTGCTGTCACGCAGTAAGTCAAAAATCCCATATGTTTTTACAATTTTATTAGAAAAGTCATAGCTTTCAAACCATATTATCATTCCTTTTACACTGATTGGCAATAATAAATAAAGAAAAACAAAAAAATAACTGGAGGGCAGATGCTGTTATAGTCACATAAGGATAAAACTTGTACCAAAAATTAAAAAGGCAATAAACTTGCTGTCAGAAATGTCCCCAGGACAACAACAACCATGTTTAATTCAAGGTTGGAAACATGAAGCTAAAATGAATGTGCAGCCTGTGTGTCTGAAAGTGTTTTGTGGAATGACATGATTGATAACCTTCGACTCCCTTTGGAAAACACACCTGCTTTGCTCCAGCAGCTTCACACTTCCTTCCCTCTCTCCCCACCGACAAGCGAGCCGTAAGCTGGAGACAATAGGTTTAATGGGATTATAAAGGGCATCAGAGACATTTTCATGGATCACAAAGCTCACAACGGATACACACAACAGCTACAAAACGAGGCAGTCAACATGGCAAAATAGGTTCCTGCTTCCTGTAACAATCTGTTGACCATCCATCCTGTCTGGTTGGCATAAGCAGCCAGGGGACTTGGGGACCTGCGCCAAGGGTCAAGAAGAAGGCACAGGTCAATGTTCTGGGGCCTTAAACTGAAAACCGAATTATCCTACCATTTTAGTCTGGCTTAATTAGGCTTGTCAGATGTGCAGCAGATTCATTATGTTTCTAATTAAGTTCCTATCAGCCCAATAGGAATAATGGCTTTATGCTACATCAAAACCAAGCTGCACTGCTGACATGATTGCAAAGCTTCTCCTCTGGCAAATCTTCCTGAGTGGGTGGTTACATGGAAGTTGTTGTCTCCTTCAATGCTGTGGTATTGCAGGCTGATGAACAGGCTAAAAATGCATGTGCTAAATTTTAACAGTAGAGCAGCCAGCAAGTCAAATTTACCAGCTGTTTTTCAGTTGTTCATTGGACTTTAATATGTTTTGATACAATATTAAAGTCCCTTGGTTTGACATTTTTCTAAGATTTTTACCAAGATCAATTTTCTTCTACTATCAAATATAGTCTACATAAAGCCAGATTAAAACTGTTGTTATTTATACCTACAACAGCCACCAGGCAAAATTTACCCCTATAGGAATACACTTATTTTCACACTACTCTGTATTAAACGTTCAACTTATTAGGCAACACCATTTGTTTGTGCATGGTGATAGACATGTCAAGATTGCTACAGTTTGCAATGGAAAAGAGACAGAGATTTATAACCCAAACAAATATTTTCCAACACCCATTCCCCCTATTATTTTACACTGATTTCCACAGACCTTCATGTAATGCACCTAGTATTCTTAAAGATAGTTTAAAGTGCAAATGTCATGCTCATTTGCAGTGATTTAATTTTAATCTTGGGCGCCTCCAAATTAGCTTTGCACCCATCATTACTTAAAATAGTCTGTAATTGTTTCAGAATTAAAACAGAATTATAAGTAGTGATCGACCAATATGGGTTTTTCAGGGCCGAGACCAATTATTAGTAGTTAAGGAAGCCGATAACCGATATTTGGAGCCGATATTTATTTGCAGTAAAAGTGTAAAAAATTGTCGTAAAAATGTTGAATAATACAAACACTTAACTTGGTTTAAATGCCTAAAGCATGTTTATTTAACCAAACAAATAGAAAATAAATAGCTCCAAAAGTGCATGGATCCTAGCTGTAGAGTTTGTCATGTGACTTTCACGCAAACAGACACTCTTCTCCACATTACATACGTTCAACCCATTGCTAATACATAGTCTGAGAGTAGAGTGTTTACAGCCAGACCGGACAACTACCGTAATGATATGGTATAAACTAATCGGTGTCCACCTTAGGATGTTTCCCTACAAGAAAACAAGAGTGAACTGATAATCTTACTGGTTTGTAAACTTTTATGGCTGTTGGTTGAGGCAGACAGCTCTGGCTGGGGCTTTCGTTCCACTTAGCACCCTTCTGGCATGATGAATTGAAGTGTGATTGTAATATCGTTGGGTATAAACCACGAAAACAGACTTATTCAGTCGTGAGGACTTCTATTTGCAGGAAACTCATTTATAACGTGATGAACATGAGGGAACATTGGCTCATCTGCCCAGAGCAGAACACACTTGTTATTCTTAAAGCTGGTGCTGGGTCTGGAATGTCATAGCACATTCATATCCACTTCATAAAAGTGATAGTACTCAAAAATAATTGTATTCCAAGATAATAGTTATCCAAATATAATTTCAAAACGAGCGATGTGGACCGCCCAGGAGCCACAACTATTGTGATGAGCTGATGGGTGGAGCTTGGCTGATTATAAGATGCAAACTGGATGTTGATAGACATATTTCAGATGTTTTTCAGTTTTTCATTTGTTTCAGGTGTTATTCAGGCATTCAATATTCTGTAGCCATTGTCACACCAGGATTGTCTCTGCCACCTGGGCCTTTTGCAGATCTTCGCTGGAGATGGTGTTCGGCCAAAGGATCTTGAAGATGTGTCACAAGCTCTTGGTTTGGAAGACTTCCAGCTTTCTTTCGGCAGTGGTCTTCCAACTCTCCAATCCATACAGGACAACGCTGAGGACATTGCTGTTAAAGATCCTGATCTTTGCGTGGATACTAAGGCCTGAGTAGGGGAGTTTTATACAAATTTTGTGTTATTAATGAGACTGGAATGATTACAAAGATTTTAAAATGGGAAGTGGTGTGAGGGTCACCTATAAAAGTATTAGTACCAGTGCTGATGATGCAAAGCTCAACAACATATTTCAGTGTTGATTATTACTTAAAAGGTGCAGTGTATAGGATTTAATTGCTTTTGATGGTGAAATCACAGACTACAAAAACCTCAATACCCTTAGCCTCACCCGATCAATTCAAGTGGATTTAGACATGCTGACAGTGACTGCAAATAAAGATTGGATTGTTTTGGAAAGTTTGGATTGTTTGTTATAAACAAGTATAAGGGCATGCTGGATGGGGATGCCATCCCTTTATAAATATAAGTTGCTTCTAAGATAACACTGATTCTTATTCTCAGGTGATCATACACTGAGGAAAATATATGCACATTATATTCCTTGATCCCTCCAAATAGATCCTATATGCTGCAGCTTAAAAAGCTCTGAAACAACAAATCCCCTGCCAAGTTTTTGGAAATATTAATTACAGAAAGGTGATGAGATTGTGATGTTATTATTTTCCAAGACAAACAAAACTAGATATTTTTTTCACCACATGTGCATGTGGCATACAATACAAAAAATAGACAGATGGACTGGGCACCAAGAACTGTAGCTACAAATGTATGTAGGTCAAAGTGCAATCATTTCAGACCCTAAGGATCTCTAAAGGTAAAATCAAGATCAAGCCCATTTGGTAAGTGGGAGGTGACCTAGAGTCTAATCTATACAATTTGGTGACTGTAGCTGTATTACATGTAGCTTTGATCCAATAGGTCACAATAGTTTGTTGCAGAAATTAATACTGTGATTTAATTTACATGAAGAGTTGTAATGTATATATTGAAGTGTATACATATTAAACTTTGGATATATGACCTTGAAATTGACCAAGACCTTGACCTTTTTTCCTTGAACGTCAAAACATATTTGGAAACAGCATAGTCAATAACTTGGGGGCATATGATATGTATGAACCTCACAACATAGCTTGAAATGTATTTAAGTGCAATAATTTCAGACCCTACTGATCTTCAAGGTCAAAGTCAAGGTCATTTGGTGACTAGCTTCAGTAGTTGTGGTACTGTAGATCAGAATAGGTCTTTTAAATTATGAATGCTGTGACTTGATTAATGCACAACTTAGGTGGCAGTAGCACTACCCAAACTACCCATGTGTGAGGTTGGGTTATTTTGGATCCAGGGACTTTGATGATAGCTAAATATTTGGATGGGCACATGAAACAACTGATGTAACACCCATAAATTATACAGATGTAGCAGGTTTCATTTGGCGGCGCTGCTGCAGCACTAACGCCACGGCG
>JAQQAE010020438.1:0-10691 GCA_029823295.1 Pseudamia nigra | reverse complement strand
GTTCCCCACTATCCTTACATCACTTGTTGCCAGCTGAAACATAATCACCCATGTAGAAATTATCCAATGGGAGGCTCGTACTTATTTGCTTAGTTAAATCCAGGTGGTGACCTTTTTTTTGGCCAGGCAGTGTAGTTCACTCGTTTGGAGGCTTCTCATTGGAACTTAGTAGACACGTCGATAAGTAAAATGCATTAGATATTGCTTCAGTTTCTAGTGGATTTTTTTCTAAGTTGATGATGCCTTTCCCTGAACAGGAGACATTTGAGCACCACTTGTCTTTTATACATTATATGCATTTCACAAGCAGTACATCCTTAATCCTTGAACAGCTGCTTTACAAACACTCCAACAAACCTATATGAATCTCCAGCCTGAGGAGCAGTGCTGTGATTCCCAGGGTAAAAGCCAGGCTCTGGAATAGTTCATCAAGGTTTGCATGTTTGCCCCGCGGCACCGCTCGCTGCCTCCAGATCCCTCTAAACACAAACTCTAATGTTTACCGCGGGTAAAATCTTCAGAGGTGCTATCAAGGCTGTGAGCATTTTCTCAGTGTCTGAAAGGTACGACCCAAGGTAACGCTTTCACACAGAAGGCAACAAGAAAACGCGTGTGGGAAGATGGAAGTGCATTGTTGTCGCTCGGAAAATAAGGCAGAGGCAAACTTCAACGAGTCAGACGTCAGCGGAGGGAGATTTCAGCCTCTGTGTTTTACAGACGCGTAAGCTGTTTTTAAAGAGTCGCCGTGAAAGTAAACGTCAAGGTTTGGAAAGGTCTGAAAATGGTGTTTATCACAGATACAGTTCACAGCAGCTGCAGGATTTTAAAGGAGGTTGTTTGTTGGAGGATGAAAACACCTTTACAAATGATACAAAAGCACATAAAGTCCTGTGACTCTGCATTTGTCGTTCTGATAAAAACCAGATCAGATTTGGGAAAAACGTGAAACTGGACAAACAGAAGCGAGATGGACACTCAACAGCTGAATGAAGATGGAATTTACATCATCAGCAAAACTATGTAAAAAAAGTGTTGACATAATCCATGTGATGGATGTGTGACCTTGACTTTTTTTTCTTTTTAATCTTTTATTTGGTTTAAAGCTTTAAAAAAAAAGACAGATAAAAAAGAAGAAAGAAGCAAACGAAAAAACCGAAAAGGTGCAGGCTGAAGCTTATTAACACCCGCCCCTTGTACATTATTCAGTATGTAAGGAAAACAAAATCAAGTGCATCGACTCGTAGCCATTCAAATTGTACTTATATTTTTAATAGAATAATAGAATGTCAAGAAAGCAACGCATTTAAGTGAATAAATAAGCAACATAAAGATTTTCACCATAACGTTATCACAATATTTAGAAATTATGTCATTTTTATACAAACATTTAAACAGTATAAGCATTCTGCATGTTTTAATTCTCTCTGGACAGCAATTCCATGATTTAACCCCCATCACAGAAACGATGCAATTTTTTATTTGTTCTAATCATAGGTTTTTCAAAAACGTAATTCCCTCGTAGATTGTATTTAAACATTTTAAACATTTTCTGGATACTAAGTGGTAGGTGATTATTGTTGGCTTTGTACATAATTTGAATTGTATTGTAATCAACCAAATCTTTGAATTTTAGTTCAATTGAGTAAATAATGTCTGTCGACTCACGGTGAGGTTTGTTGGTTATCATTCGTACAGTTTTTTTCTTTTTTTGTAATAGAAGCGTTGAATTAATGTTTCTTCACAGCAGGTTATATGGGGAACAATGAGTGAATAATACAAGGTCAAAGGTCAGGGACCAATAAAAGCACATATGATTATACTATATTATTCTCCTGTTTTACCAAGTAAATAAACGTTAATCTATTCATCAGTATTTCTGGTTTTGCTTTTGTAAAAGTCTGAGCAATTTGATATTAAAGGAACATTTTCTGAAACTGTTTCAGAATTTTTAGACACAGTTTGTCACAGATTTATGAACCTCTGTCCATCTTTACATCTAAAAGTCTCCTTTTATATCCAGTCATGTTACTGACCTGTTACCAGTGAACATAATTAATGTCAAACGCTCCTCAAACTGGTTTTCATTAGTGCCAATTAATTTTCCAGCCTTTTTGTTGCCACTGGTCCAACTTTTTTGAGATGTGTTGCCATCATCAAATTCAGAAGTAGCTTAATGTAAAATGTCTCAATTTCAACACCTGATTTGTTGTTTATGTTCCATTTGGAATAAAATATGAATTTATGAGATTTGCACATCATTCTTTTCCGTTTTTACTGAAATCTTATTTACCTCCCAACTTTTTTGGATTGAACAAAATAAGAAAAAAATGAACCAACCAATCAAGATGGCGCTGAAAAGGAAGAAAAGGGAACAAAATAATCAAGTAAATGATCCAAATTAGATGCAGAAAGAAGAAAAATGAACAAAAACAAACAGGAAAATCAATAAAAGCTGCACTTTTTCTTTGCAGGGCAGTATTTGCGTACGTTCCATTTACCTCAGAGCTGTAAGGTCAGAACTGGCACTGATGTAAACTGATTTCATCTCATTCCAGCTGTTCATCATCTACAACTGATACAAACTGGAGACAGTGACTGTGATTAAAAATAAAGTGAATATGAGTCTGTTTTTGACACCGCAGTGGCACAGTGTCATCATGTCATCTGCAATTCTATTTAAAGTCTTTGCAATCTTCAATTTTATATGTTTCACCTGTGTCAGCCGGATGCAGTTACCATGACAACGCCCATTACCTATATACAGGAGATGTAATGTAATCTTGAGTCTGTTTATATATTGTCAAGACAGCAGTGGCTACATTAGGGGCAGTCAGAGGTGGAAACGTGGAGCAAATGGAAACAGCGTTCAAATAAAAAGTAGAAAAAGTGTTCAGTTATGTTATTCAATGTGGATCTCTGAGGCCGTACCAGCTGCCTGTAGCATGTATGTACTTTATATATATATATAAAAATGTGTCACCTTCGTCCTCATTTCAGATTGGAATTTACTGCAGAAAACTCAAAATCAGCATTGAAGGCCTCCGTTATGGAAAGTTTCATTAATATGTGCAATGCTTTTTGACCTGCTGAGGACAAGAGTAGAAGAATAAGATAAATACTGTCATACACATAAAATATCAAAAGACCTGCAGCTCTGTAGATAGTTTAGTTACAGCATATTAGAAGAAGTGTCATGTTGTTCCCATAGCAAATATCCAGTGATATCACTCAGATTTATGAGGATGATATTAATATTACACATTATTACTCACTAGAGTAAGAATGGACAGAAAATGAATGAAAGAATTAACAAAGTGAACAAAATATTACATATAATTAAGAAAAAAAATCAACAAAATTAGCAACAATTAATCGAAGTAATCAAGAAAATGTGCAAAAATGAACAAATTAATGAGGAAAATGTGAAAAAAATGAACAAAATAACTAGGAAAATCTTTAAGAAAATAGTCAAAATGAACAAAATAATGACGAAAGTGTACAAAATGAACAAGTTAACCAAGGCAATGCTCTAAAAATGAACAAAACTTTCAGAAAAACGCACAAAAATGACAAAAATAATGAACAAGGTGACCAAAATGAAGAATCTAATAAAGAAAATGTGCAAAAATAAATAGGCTAACCAAGAAAATGTCCAAAATGTACAAAAATTTACCAATTAACCAGGAAAATGTGTAAAAATGAACATGCAAATCAGGGAAATGTGCAAAAATGAACAAAGTAACCAAGAACATGTGCAAAATTGAACTAAATAAACTAGGAAAATAGTCAAGAAAAGTATTAAAAATAAACAAAATAATGAAGAAAGTGACAAAAATGAGTAATTTAACCATGGTAATG
This sequence comes from Pseudamia nigra, assembly GCA_029823295.1. NCBI lineage: Eukaryota > Metazoa > Chordata > Actinopteri > Kurtiformes > Apogonidae > Pseudamia > Pseudamia nigra. The sequence continues at coordinate 6,833 of JAQQAE010020438.1, read as the reverse complement.
CCCTAAAAATGAACCAAATATTCAGAAAAATGCACAAAGATGACCAAAAATAATGAACAACATGAACAAAATGAAGAAACTAATAAAGAAAATGTGCAAAAATAAATGCACTAACCAAGAAAATGTCCAAAATGTGCAAAAATTAACCAATTAACCAGGAAAATGTGTAAAAATTCATCCATCCATCAATTAATTAACATGGTAATTAGGGAAATGTGCAAAAATAAACAAAGTAACCAAGAACATGTGCAAAATTGAACTAAATAACTAGGAAAATATTCAAGAAATGTTTAAAAAATAAACAAAATAATGAAGAAATTGAACAAAACGAGCAATTTAATCATGGTAATGTCCTAAAAATGAACCAAATATTCAGAAAAATGCACAAATATGACCAAAAATAATGAACAAGGTGAACAAAATGAAGAATCTAAAAGAAAATGTGTAAAAGTGAACAAAATAACCAGCAAAATGGTCTGGAAAAGTAGTAAAAGTATACAAAATGATGAAGACAGTGAACAAAAATGAGCAAGTTAACCAAGGGAATATGAAAAAATAACTAAATATTGAGGAAACTTCACAAAAATGAGCAAAATATTGAACACAGTGAAGAAACTAACCAAGAAAATGCACAGATGAAGCCCTGTACGACTCACAGGCCCATGTGTTGGATCTGCTGCTGGTAATGGATTACATCAAGTCGAACCTGGAGCTGCATGTTAACAAATCTGCAGCAAAATGTCAGTCAGTGGAAAAATGATGAGGCAGTTTTGAGGAATTTGTGGAACTTGGAGGACAGCACTGGCAGTCTACACCTCGCTTAATAAAACAGCAGCTTCCTTATTGTGTTGCGAAGAATCTAACGGGCTGCGTAACGTGAACACCGGACGCCTCCAATTAAGTTGAGGGACAGACTAAAGGCATCGCTGCACGATGAATCACAACCTTTTCTCATTTCCTCTGCTCGTTTGAGTGTGTTTTCTTCCCCCCGCCCCCCCGAAAAAAATGTGTCACGGCGAATCAATTCCCTTCTTCTCGATATGCAACAAATAAAAAGTGACTGGCATCAAATTATTCCCGAGCTGATAGATGTTACGCGAGCTTTGTCGGCGTTGTCACCGCCGCCGAGACGATCGCTCTCGTTTAGAATAATTGAAAGAGTAACGGAGATTTGAAACTACTTGGGCAAATTGGCGGAAAAGTTGGCGCCAGCTGGGTTTCACTTCCATTTCTCTGACTGTGTTTTTTTTCCCTTTTATCACTGTCATTATGTTATTTTTTCATTCACGGGGAAAATAATGATATTGGTCTGCCACGGGCGAGCGAGTAAATAAATAAACAAATAACAAAAGGGGAAGGAAATGAGTGCAGCGCCACGTAAAATATGACCTTAAAGTCACGACACTGACAAGGCGGCAAAGCCACACAGACCCAGCTGGTGCACACCTGAGGTTCCGCGATTCGTCATTAAAAAGAAAAATGAAAAACAAACGGAAGGACAGTAGCGGGACGAGATGGGGACTATTTTCTCTTATATTGCCCTGGATTCCCTGAAGACGACCGCCATAGGGGTTGTTTCGATGAAGGATATGAGTGATACTATTCCAAGGGCAGCGCTCCGAGTCCGGTGTTCCATCTGTTTGGACTCGAACGCGGAGGACGACGTTTAAAAGGGGAAAATAGATAAAGATACACACTTGGCGTCATATCGGGACGCGGGGTGTGCTCTGTCAGAGCAGTTCTCAGCCGGAGTGACCCGTCATTTTTGGTGATGATTGACTTGAGACGCACTTTTTAGAATTCATGTATGAAAAGCTGTGTGCAGAGGTAAATCCCTTCCTACCCTACAGCAGTCAAAGCGCTTTTCATTCACCCAATCACACACATTCATACACTACTGAACAGGCTACTTGGAATTCAGTGTCTTGCTCAAGGACACTTTGGCCTGCGGACATGAGGAGCTGAGGTTCGAACTACCAACCTTCCAGTTCACAGACAACCAGCTCTCCCTATGGAGTCACAGCTTTCCCTACATGGTGGGTAGTACTCAAGTACATTTACTCCTTTACATGTACTTAAGTAGATTTTTCCACAATATGTGCCTGCTGCTTATTTACCTTAGTGATGAAAAACGTTTACTTCTACTCATTTACATTTCTCTCAGGAGGAGTAAAAAACTTTAAAATGAGTTCCGTAACGTGTGGTTCCAATTAAAAATGTCATTAAATCATTTGATTTAATGACATATTAAACTATATTGACACTCAATTTTGCAGGAAATTGGTGTGAACTTGAGTATTTATCCATCCATCCATCCATCCACCACTTATCCGTGGGGTCGGGTCGCGGGGGCAGCAGCTTGAGCAGGGAATCCCAGACTTCCCTCTCCCCGGTTACATCGTCCAGCTCCTCAAAATTTGTTACATAATATAATTAAGCTATTCACTTTAAAGGTATATTTGACTTTATGAACTGTTAGATGTTTGCCTTCCCATAATGTAAATGGCGATAAACTGATAATTGTTCCATCTCTCAGACATGCAGCATCCTCTTTTCCGGATGTCACAGACTCTGCATCATTCCCCGGATCGCCGCCTGCTGTCCGGCAAACACCATTACACAAACGTCTACATGTGACATAAAGACGTGCTCCCGCTCTCGACAAATCCCAACATGCTCCCAGACAAACGGGTGACGCCGTGTGTGTGCGTGGCGCTTCATTAGGCGCGCATCCAATCAGTCACACGCATGCAGCAGAGCAGCGCGTCGCTCTGCAGTTCACTCCGGGCCTATAACCCGCCTGTCACTCAAACGGCTGGAGTTCATTAGAGACGCTGAGCGCCGGTGACAGCTCCCCGCGGGTCTGACCTGTGTGTACAAACGCAGGTGATCTGACCCTCAGGGAGGAGGATTTCACCATATAAACAAAGATACGGTGTCACCGGAGTGGGGGGAGTGAGAGGAGTCGCTCCAGAGGTGCATACAGATACTGGAGCTGGCGGAATGTGCAAACGCTGCGAGGAATTACAGAAAGACATGGTGTTTCTGTGTGTTTGGAATGAAAAAAAAAAAACAAAAAAAAAAAAACAGGAGGCCGTGAACTGAGCCTTGTGGAACCCCTAGACTGTAAATACCACAACGTACGGTATGTACAGTAAGATCATTTTCACTGATTTTGTCATATTTATTCCTTTTCTTTTCAAATACTTTGTTCTTTTTCTTAATTATTTAATTCCCTTTTCCTTATTTTGTTAATTTTTGCTTACTGTCTTAAATATTTTGTTTGGTTTTATTGACATCAGTTGTTTTAAGTTGTTGTCATATATTAAATGTATGCTTAACTATTTTGTCAATTTTCATTTACTTTCCCATTAATTTTGTTCATTTATGTCCATTTCTTTAACTATTTTTATTCATTTACAGAATGTCATTTACTTTGTTCATATTTATTGATTTGTCAATTATTGTGTCCATTTTAATTCCTTTTCCTTTCAAACATTTTGCTCATTTTCTTAATGATTTCTTTTTTTTTTTAAAGTTTCTTGATTATTTCACTCATTTTTGCTCATTTTCTTAAATATTTTGCTCTGCATTGTTAACTTGGTCAATTGTTTTGTTCATTTCAATTCATTTTGCTGATTATTTTGTTCATTTTTGTTCATTTTCTTCAACATTTTGTTTGGCGTCATCTTTGTCAGTGGTCATTTTTATTAATTTTCCTTGATTATTTTGTCCAATTTATTAATTTAGTCGGTTATTCTATTCTTCTTTTAAATTAATTTCCCTTTTTATTTTCTTTATTCTCTTAATTCTGCTGATGCTTTTGTTCGTATTTGACTAATTCTGACTTCATATTGTGACACCACATTTCCCTCTTGGATCCAGAGCTGAAAACATGGATGAACCCCAGGCTCGGCTGTGTTTTTCATTCACATTTTAATCCCCAGAGGTCACACATTCCACTGTAACATCTGGTTTATTCAAATGTTTTTTATGTTGAAGGTCAACAATGTGATCATTTTTACTATGTAACGCTGCGGCTCACTTGAAATTCCATTGGCGCATGTTTACTCTGACTGAATGAAAGCACAAATGGGCAACTGCAAAAATGTCACCGCTAATGTGTGCACGGTGCGAATAAAAGCCTCTATTTTACAGACCGTTCCAGAAGACGAGGGTAAACAGGACTTAAGGAAAACCTGTTATGTGGAAAGTCTTAACAATCCATCCTGTTAATAAGATTAGAATGTGAAAAATTTATTGAAAAAAAGCCTTAATAATACATGGTGACTATGAAAAATTTAATTAATTCAAATTCCAAGCATGAATTTTTCAAAGGTACATTATTAAAAGTGCATCAACAAGTCATTTCACTGACGCAGTGATTTAAAAATGAAACTTAAATTGCACCTATTGTGGAGGTGGAACCAATAATTATTGTCATTAAAGTTAAATTGATATTTTATTTAAAGGTTTGATTTAAAGGTTGGGTTTTTATCCGGGTAAGAGCTGAGGAAACCAGACGAGTATTTGTGGTTTTGATTTTTCGTAAAACATGCAGCGAGAGATAAAAAAATGGAAAATGGCATCAACTCAAAAAAGATGTACAAAGATAAAAAGCAACATGAAAGACATACAAAAAAGATTTCCAAAAGGCAATAATGGTGTAAAAGATGCAAAAGTAAAAAAAAATAAAAGATGCAAAAAACCTTAAGAAGACTGAGATACAAAAACAAGATAAAGTATGTAAAAAGACAAAAATAATCTTAGAAAAGATTAAAATTATGTAAGGCACACAAAGATAAAAAGCACACAAAAACTGCATTTAAAAAAAAAGGTCAAAAAATAAAGCAAAAAATTATCTTCTAAAATAATTTGGTTGAGGGATTTAATTTAGCGATTTCACCCAAGTAAAAAAACTACTGCCACCAATTAGTTGTAAAATTTTGCATAATTAATGGCAGTTAACTGCATGTGTATTCTTTAGGACCAAAGCTTGTAATAACGTATTTATAAATGAAAAAAATTACAGAATTAAGGCAAAATAAATACAAAATTATATTTAATTGTACTGCTTTTTGCACCTTTAAAGACAGATCTCCTGTATTTTATATACAATATAAATATATGTATGTATGTACAGTATATGTGTATGGGTGGATGGACAGATGGATGTCTGGATGGGTGGGTTGATGGATGGATCTTTGGGTGGATGAATTGATGGATGGATTGGTGTGGATGGATGGATGGATGGATGGACAGATTGGTGTATGGATGGACAGATAGGTGGATGAATGGGTGGATGGATGGATGGATGAATGGATGGATGTACCGTGACCCAAATCAGGTGTGGACGTGAGACAGGAGGCGTTCAGGGACATCAGGAGAACAGGGAATCGCAGACAGACCTGGACATGAGTTATTGTTCTTATGTATAGGATTGATTTAAATTCAGAACAAGGGTAAAGTCCCACTTTAATCACAATCGTCCCTGTAGTTTTTGGTGCATTTTGGTCATAAACGAACAAAGGCACAAATATAATGTGTGGTAGAGGTTGGTTCCTATCATTACAGCAGCAAAGTATAATATTCATCACAGTAACTCATCAGAATACGTGACTTATAAAAGACACATCTATCACAAAAACAACAGTTATCAATTTATGTTCCAGCTTTACTGTCATCCATTTATTTCTCATTGCTCACTTAAGTCTTCAGGAAAGACTAACAGGCCACTTTGACAGGAAGGCGAACTAAAGCCCCCTCCTCCCTCCCTGCTCCCATTAAGCATTAACAAACCCCTCCCTGTAAACTGGCTGCTGACAGGAGGCAAAAAACGGGGCCAGGGTCAATAATTTAAGGTTCTGAAGGCCAATTTTAATCTATTAGGGCACAGGGACCCGCCAGGTAATTCATACCCTGGGCCACAGAATTAGTCCCATGACACATCATAATTTAATACGTTTTAAGGAACTCGGTGTGACTTTGGAGGGAGGAGGGAAAGAAGCAGATGACGAACGAGTGGGAAATTAAATTATGGGGCACCTTAACACAGCAATCTGTCATACAGGGACATGATTGCCTTAGCGCTGTGGATTGATGAGGATCTGTTGGTAAGGGGCCGTGGAGAGGCGCAAAGGGATGAAGAAGATGCGAGAGGTGAAAATGATGCTCAAGATTCAAAAAGGCGTAGAAGAGACAATACAAAGTAACATAAAAGATGCAAAAGACAAACAAAACTGATAAAATGCAAAATAAGAATGTAGCATAAAACAAAACTAGAGGATGGCATGAAAAGACGTACATGATGGAAATGTAAAGATGTAAAAAGAGAAAAATGAAATTGCTACTTCCTTCTTCTGGCTTTTGCCTTTAGGGGTCGTCACATCCAATCATCTGCTTCCAACTGGACGTAATGTGACCACTCAGGCTTTGGCACACTTCAAGGATCTTCATCCACAGTGAGCTTTAAGGTGCACATTTTGAGAGACTACTGTTTATACAGTTCCCTCCGAAACTATTGGAAAAGTGAGGCTAATTCAAACAATTGGGTTTGACATCAAGTGATGAATATGAGACAAAAAAAAAACTACAGTTATTTACAGTGGTCCCTTGTTTGTCATGGGGGTTGCGTTCTAAAAATAACCCGCGATATGCGAAATCCGCGAAGTAGATTCCTATGGAAAAACTCGCTCCGGCTAATGCATGATTCGTGGGTACAACGAACGTGACGCCGGAACGGATTGAATTCGTTAGCCGGGCACCACCGTATTTGTTTTAAGGCTGTAAAACCCCTCACCACACACTTTATACACTATTCTCAGACAGGCATT
>JAQQAE010020437.1:0-10691 GCA_029823295.1 Pseudamia nigra | reverse complement strand
ATATGCCCTTCCTGACACAACCCTCTGCATTTATCCGGGCTTGGGACCAGCTTAATAAAGAAAACTGGCTTGCCCCCCCCCCCCACTTCTCCCCCAACAGCTGCATTAATCTCCTGCTCCTTCTGCATGCAGGAAATGCAGTTGATCTGAAAATCATGACCTTACATAATGAAAAAAACCAGCAGACGTCTACCATATTTTACTGATTAATAGTCACAGTTTTTTGCATACCGGTAGTTTGGCGAGGGGAGCGACAAATACATCGGAGTGACTTGTATTTTGAATAAATTCCACTATAGGGTGCTTGTCACACTGACAGCCACTAGAGGAGACGAGCTGCGGGTGCGCACCTGAGCCCCGAACAGATGCGACCTGTTCTGCAGAGTGACTAATATACGTACGTTTTTTTCTACTTCATAATGCATTTTTTGGCTCGTGAGACTAACATACAGGAGCAACTTTTCACCCGGAAAATACGGTATATCTGAATCTGATGTCCAAAAGCCAAAACAAGTAGAAAGAGAAACTAATGGTCACAAATGAAAGTGAAACAATGAAACACACTGTCCCATGGAACATTTTGGAAACTTATTGGTAGCATATGTTGGTGGCAAGGTTTTAAATTTAGGAAATACTACTCTGGGTTCTAACTGAGGGTAAGAAGAATCAATCTTTATTGTTGTGTACATTAGAAGAGGTATTGTTCACATCTATGAAAAGTCACAGAGCTTCCTGGGAAAAGTATCTTATCACTGGCTGTTAGCGATGAGACAATGTGTGCTACTAAAACAGTTTTACAACTCTCCTCCGCAGAAAACTGCCTGAAAGTGAAGATCCTGTTACATGAAGTTTAGCTGACATGAGCCCTCCTCGCTGCAGTACAGATTTAGTTTCTTGGAGAAGCAGCGGTGTCTTTCTAACTGTGTTTAACGGTAGTGGGTGGAGAAGTGGTGGGAGTTAAACTGTCTTTAATGACCAGAGTCGGTTACAGACTGTAACCATTAGCTTTTCAACGTCACACTGAGCAGCAGAGCCACTGATGAGGACACAGTTTCCTCTGCTCCTGACTTTGTTCTGGTTAAATCTTCAGATTAACAATGGCATAAGTCCTCATTAAACTTACTGCTATAGAAAAGAAGCTCCTTTTGCCAGGAACATAAAATACAGTACCTCCATAGGCATGTGGTTTTCCTCCTGTCGACTGGACTGGAAATTTGGTTTGAAGACGTTTCGCTACCTATCCAGGAAGGTACGCTACCTATTCCAAATTTCCAGTCAAGTCAACAGAAGGAAAACCACACGCCTTGGATACTGTGACCTGGATGACTGAGAATCTTCACAGACTGTACCTCCATAGGTTCACAGTTTTCTAGGTCAATTTTTAAGCTATAATCATGTGTTCATATGTTCACTGAAACGGCTTTGTCTTTTTCTAAACCTTTTCTCATCTTTAATTTTTAGTGTGAAAGATGAGAAAACAAATTCTACTTGTAGTTCTGTGCAGAACAGCAATAGAGAAGTTTTTTGTTGTACTGCATTGAGTTGAAACAGAAATATATGCACTAAATGAGGGACTGGAGCCTATCCCAGCTGACTTAGAGGGACGGCCAAGCATACCCCGAATGAGTTGCCAGTTCATCAGTTCACTGTATAGTTCACAAGCTTTAAAAAGTCTGCATTTTAAGGATCCTAAAATACCAGAGTAGTGTGAATTCTCAGTGCAGTAATGCAGAATAAGTTACATTTTGAAGCAAAAAAGATATAAGTGTAAACTGTGGACGAAGAATGGAATGCAAATTAAAAACATGTCTTCATACTGGTGCATATGTGAACTCTGTGTCACAAAACAATATTGGTAGGTATCCTTGAGTACTTTTAAGTGGGTATGTAGAAATCCTTGAGCATTCTTAGAGGGACTACGTCGCACACCTGTGCATTATACTTCACTGGGTTCACCTTGATTTTCCATTAAGCAGACTAAAATGGCAGTCAAAGCCAACAACACACACTCTGTTCATTCAGATTAGAGTGGCAGGCTGGCAGAGGCGAGCCTTCTGCATACGGAATCAGACATTTTTCAGGCAGCGCAGGATGTGGTGTCATTCATCCTGAAGAGCCATTACAGGTTGTTGACTGGCCTCAGTGAGAGCACGGCTGTTGACCTTTCTGTGTTCTCTCCCTCCGTCTCTCACTGTCTCTCTCCCCTTCCACCACATGTTATCTTAAATAATTACCTGCCGCCTCTCTCTCAGAGCCTCCCGGGGACCTCTGCAGCCTCGTACTGAGCCTCGTGTTTGCAGAAGGAAGCGAGAGGAGAGAAGGATTTAGGCTCATCCGCCGGGCCTGCAGCCAGGAAGCCGTTTCCTAATTAGCCACCCTGGTACCTGTGAAGAGCCCCAGATGATAGCATGGAGTTCCAAGGATGCAATGTCGAAAACCATGAGGGAAGATGCAGCCTCAGAAACAGAAGCGCATTCCGCTTCACACAGGCAACAATACAGGCAGAAAATTATTTTTAATGACCCGTATAGGTGAGCTGGATCATTTGTATCTGTGTGTCAGTAGACAGTCACTTGTCTGACCTTAACCTTACCTGATGTCTTCCACCGTTGTGAGGTTGATTCAAGGATGCTGATGCAAAAGTGGCTCACAGTTTTACCTTCAGTGAACTCCAGCATCAGCAGGACACTCAGCAGGATCTCACAAGATGGCTTGAATCTGCAACCCAACTTCTATTATTAACATGTGAACATTATGAACATACAGGTGCTTTGTCATAGAGTCACGAGTCACTATGGTGCATTTCCTGTATTCACCAGTCTTTACCATGCCCAAGTACACCTCATCCCCAAAGTTAATTTTGTATATTTTGTGTGGGTTGGCAACCTTTACATTCTAAAGAGCCGTTTTTAGACAGAAAGAAAAAAACAAGTGTCTAGAGCCGCAATAATATTCAAACCCTTTATGTATCACATGGCATGTGGGTGACATGTTCACACCAGTTTGGTTATTATTTCACTTTTTTGTTCATTTCGTTGATTTATTTTTAAATTTCTGCTCGTTTCTTTAATTATTTTGATTATTTTTGTGTGTTATAATGATCATTTTGTTCACTTTTGCTCATTTTGCATATTATTTGGTTGAGGTTTTTTCATTTATTTTCTTTTCATTCATCATTAAATTATTTGTATGTATTTTTTTAATATTGTCTTTATAATTTTGGTCATTGCGAATTTTTCTGTCCATTTTCCTGGTTATTTTGTTCAGTTTTGTCTTTATCAAAAAAGTTTTGTCCCTCATAATTTTGTTTATATTTTTGCTCATTTTTGTGAATATGGAAAGTTGTTTTCATTTTTGATCATTTAATTGAGCTTGTCCGTTTTGTAGATTATTTGCATCAGTTTTATTTGAATTTTTGTTCATTATTTAGTTCATTTTTTCTTTTTTGTTGATTTTGTGCTTATTTTGATTTAGTACAATATGTTACTTCTATCAGTGGATGAAGCCGTGGACCCACTGGAGAAGGCTTAAAGAGCCACGTGTGGCCCTGGAGCCACAGGTTGCAGATCTAGTGTGAATGCTCCGTTCCATATTTGAGCGTTGTACACTACTGTGGCTAGTGCAGCTGGAAGAGGTGCACTTTGACACAGTACAGTCAAAATGGCAAAATCATTCAAAAATATAATTTACTGAATTTCCTCAATTTCATACATTTCTCCCTTTTGAAAGTCATCCCTAAGTGTTTCACTGAGTTGACTCCTGAAGTAGGGTCTGAGTGGGATAACGACAATGAGCAGAAGTTTGAAGCCCTTACAATCCTTAAGAGCAGGGTTGGACCATCGGCATCAGTGAAGCCACACAGAAATTAGATTTCTTACAGAATTGACGACGCTTCCTGTCCAGGCTAAACAGTAGCTTAAGCAGCAACAAAAATGTGAACATTAATTCTCTCATTTTACTATAGACACATATCAATGCAAAAATATTTCACGAACTTGGGTGCAGGTCCAGACCAGAGAGCACAATGGGCCTTGATGGCGGTGTGCACTCCACTGTGAAAAATTCTATGTAGTTTGTTTCTTTTTACAGAAACAACAAAACACATTTAACTATAATTTATACGTTTGTCATTTGACTCTAGTGTATCATGCTTTGGAGAAATGGACTATTTATTTATTTTATTCAGAATGAGTGAATCTTTGCAAAAGAAAAAGAGTTTATGAGTTTGAACATTAAATATCTTGTCTTTGTAGTCTATTCAATTAAATATAGTTTGAAAAGGAATTCCAAATCATTGTATTCTGGTTTTATTTATGTTCTACACAACGCCCCAACTTAACTGGAATTGAGGTTTGTCGTTTTAGTTGGTCTTTATATTCTTATGTACAGCACTTTAGTCAATTCTGTTGCCTTTAGATGCACTATAGAAATAAACTTGAGCTCCTCTTGGCAAAGCTAATGTGTTTGGCACAACAAGGCATCAATATTCTGCTCACTAAGCTGCCAGACAAGGCAGGGAAAAACAAAAAAGCTTGACCTTGACCTGAGGCTAACATTGTATCAAACCTATTTGTGACAGTAAAGTATTCACTGTCTTCAAAACAGAGAACCTGTAACTGTTTATCCTTTTTGGACATGACACTCTTAACTTTAATTTGTGACTGTTTTCTCTCATGCTAGATGCTAGAATCAACATATGACATTATCAAGAGAGGACTGTTCACTGCTGGAGCACCTGCACCAATATCTTCAACAAACCAGGCTTTCAGTCGGGTAAATGAGGCTGGTCGGAGCTTTATCCAGAACATGGATTGTGCAATTTGAACGTTAATAATCTCATGCAGTCATCATTTGTCCCACCATCTGTGTGAGACGGTGGATATAGCTGCTCAGACCCTCGCCTCTGGTAAACAGATGTCCTAGTTTGATTTAAATAAATCTGCTGTGTGTCTCAGGTGGGATGTTCTCTCAGAGAAGACGTTCGCTCGCTACACCCGCCTTCCTTCCTGCTGCCACCTTCACATAGCGCTGGACGGATCGACCTGGTGCCTCGATCTGCCTCCCATCACATGTCAGATCTTCAGCGCTGACGTTTACCTGCTAATGTCACACTGAGATAAGAGTGACACTAGAGCTGGACAACAAATTAATAAAAACCGTTGTCGTATGCACAGTGGTGGCAGTACTCAGGTACATTTACTCCGTTACATGTACTTAAGTTTTTTTTTTTTCAAAAATATGTACTTCTTTTTACTCCTACTCAGTTACATTTGACCACAGCTCAGTGAGTAGAAGTAGAACGGGTTGAAACAGAAAACTTAAAAAAAAAAAAAATTATTAAAAAATTCTGCAAGAAATCAAGTACATTAACAAAATGAAAGAACAAAGCAACAAAATGAGCAAAGAAGTAATGAAATAATATAAAAGAAACCTAATAAAACTTGCCTAGTAAAGAAAATTAGCATGATGAGCAGAAATGAACAAAATAAAACAAAAATGAAGAAACATCAAAATAAGCAGAAATGATCAAAAATAATTAATAAAAATTGAACAAAGAACAAAATAAGAAAAAAAATCATACATTTCTTTGTCTCTTTTTTGTCTTTTATGTAATTGTTGTGTTTTTGTGTCTGTCTTTGACATTCTTTTTGGTTTAGTACCTTATGTTGTTTGCATCTTTTACATCACTTATGTGATTTTATTTTGATTTTATTTTTGCAACTTTTACATCTTTTGCATTGATTTTGTCTTCTGCGTCTTTTACCAATATATTTATATTGGACCAATACATTTGTATATAATCTGGTTCACATGCGATAACTTGTATTTGATGCCCCCTTTTTCATGTGTGAAATGTGAAACAGTTGACTTTTTTCAGTTACTTACGTGCACTGTTAATTAAAGTCTTATCTTAAGTCTTATGTTCTCTTAAACCACAAACAACTGACTTCTTCAACTTTCACTCACCACCAAAACCAAGTCTTTAAACTTGAACGAAATAATGATATGACATTAATTGTTATAATTATGATATTGGGAAAAATTGTTGATGCCAGATTTTGGTGGTTTGCCCAAAAAGTTTTTATTTTCATTCCACCATAGGACTAAAATAGGAAGAGTTCTGGTCAGACTAGTCTTCATTTTTCAATTTTTTTTACAACAAATATTGAAAAGATGGAGCGTTTTACATGTTTAGTAATCCCAGATGTTGATGACTTTTAGCAGAATTATCCATATTGAACATAACGCTGATGTTTTATTGAATGCACTACTGTTTTGACTGTCAACTTTGTATATGCAGAAAGTAAAATTAAATAAATACAAGTTTATTAAAAATGTGTTTGACTTGTTTCTTTGGCCGCACCGTCCCCTGTTCATCTCTACTGGGAATTAGCTGTAAATGTTTGACACAGTGAAACACGTCTCACCCTCCCGCTCTCTTTCACACTCTCATAAATGTCTTCATTAACTTCCACACCATTGGCTGGCTCATGGCATAAAGCTCATTATCTGCTTTAATAAGCCAGACCAGCACCATTTGTGTAAATGATAAGCAGGAAATGAGACGATTGGTGGGAGGACACACTCTACACTAATAACAAACGCTCACTCCGGTTAATGTGGAAATTAGCAAGGCACTGCGGCTATCAAAAAGTGTGATTTAGTCCATGTGTGACTAAAGGCCATTGAGCATACACAACGTTAGGAGCTAATGAGAACGTACACTACACATGGCAAAGAGGAAATTCACATTCATCATCTGTGAGAAATGACCAAGAGCTTTTCACCAAATATCAAAATCTTAGCATTTAAAACTATTTTCAACTTGTTTTGCAGTTTTCACAACCATGTTGATATGTGCATATACTTTAATTCGGGGTAGGCTTTCAGAAGGCCAGGTGTCCATTAAAACTAGCATTGGATAATGTGGCTGTTAAGTGGTGAAGGATGTTGGCTGTGAACCGTAACGTCCTTGATTTCATAATAAGGACATCATTTCATAATTTCCACATTTGTCTACCTTTAGCTCCCTTCAGACTTTACATTAACATCTGTCCTGAGATATCAGTTGTGTGTCTGTTCACACCTGGCGTTACAGATGTGTCGAGGCTGGTCACTTCTGATCCAAAAACTTCCTTTAACGGAAGAAAAAATCTCCAGCAAAGCATCGGCTCTGGGTAGGTGGCTATTTGTCTGGGCCGGCTGGGGTTAACGGACAGAGAAGAGACAAAAAAAAAAAAAAAAACAAGAAGAGATAGAGAAACAAACAACACAGACACTGGATGACACAAACAGACACAAACCCTAACCCACACCGTATTTTTCTGATGTCCACAAGCAATTGTGCCATAGTCAGAGGTGGGTAGTACTCAAGTACATTTACTCCTTTATATGTAGTTAGGTAGTTTTTTCAAATAAATGTACTTCTGAGAGCAGTTGGTTTTTTTAGAATACTTTTTACTCTTAGTTACATTTGTGATGAAAAAAATGTACTTGTACTGAGCTACATTTTAACACAGATTCCTGAACGAATTATACAAAAGTTGAGATTCATTCTACAGACTCATGAAAAACAGAAAACCTCTAAGGATGAGTTGTGAGTCACATGTGCAAGTGTCAATTATTGCAGTATTGTCAGTGTCCACTGGAGGCAGGCTGCAAATATGAGTCAATCCATGGAGCCCCATGTTAGAATGTAATGAATAAACAATGTATTTTGACTGTAAGCTTTTTTCACCTCTGTGAACAGGAGATGAGTTTTTGCACAGCTCATCCGTGTTGATGATCCAGACCCCAGTGTTTGTGTATAATTAAGGGCATACATACTGTAGGTACTTTGATTGACAGGTGTTTGATCCAAAGACACTGTTTCTTCCATCCTGTTTCAGCTCCACTCACATTCCTCATCTAATTCCATCTTTGGATCACAATGAGCAGGTACTGGTACCAGTATGGTGATGCCCACAGCCTCCTCAGAGAGCAGACTACATCTTTATAACACTTTAATATGAGCCTATTTGCATGTTATCACATCAGCTGAGAAGGCAGTCTTTAATACCTGCCAGGATGGATACGTGTTGAGACTGGAAGAGAATGTGAATTAAATATGACCAGACCACCCCCTAATGTGTCCTGGATGATCAGATGTGAGTATGCCATTAGATTTGACTGGATTCTAGAGGATGGATATGAATTGAATGGCTGAACGGGGCTTTTTTCTTCATTCTTTGTTTATATTCATTGCTGCAGAAAAGAAGGTTGTCATTACATATTCCAAAAGCATTTTATAAATATGCAATTTATATTTAGTTTACTTTTTGTTACTTAAACTTTTATTGCAACCTCTGAGAGTTTCACTTCAATCTGGACAATTTTCTGCTTGTTTAAGAATAAAATTTTTAAATGGGGCCAGCAGACAGGCAATGGTATTTTCTGCAAATATCTTTTGTAAAAAATCCTCTTTTTTACTATATATACCATAAAGACTCCACATGATTAGAGGCTGAATAAAACCATTTCTTTTAATTTGTGTTAATGTAAATTGCATATTACATCCAGCACTTTTTCTCAGTGTATAGACTGTTTATCCTGTAGCTTCCCGTCCTGCTGTCCCTGCAAGAAGAACTGAGGACTTTATATATAAATTCACAGGGCTCTGTATCTCCAGTGTGATGCTATCTGACACACAGTGAGTAATAGATGGAGCAGGAGGTGAGAGACAGTTTCACTCACTCTTTCAGCACCTTCACCCTGTGAGATTAGACCTTTCTCTTCTTGTCACGGCCCTCCATCATCCTGATTTATTTCAGATTAATGATGGAGACCGAGTGCAGGGAGAAGAGAGACAGATGCATAGTAACATGAACGAATATCAGCCCCAGATTCATGTCTTGTGTCTGGTCACTGACAGAAACAAGCTGTTATTTCACTGGTTCTGTTTACAGTTACAGCTTTGTCATTTCTGTGGGGCAGATTTTGGATGTGATGGTTGAACATGATCATAACAGTGTCTTGGGCCTTATCACCCTGATGCCGAGGAGCACTCCCTGGAGCACTGGCTCCGTCATGAAAGCTTAGTGAGGTTCTCTTTTGTGAGTGAGTCAAAGGTTTAGGTTTTAGATGAGCACTGCAAAGTATGGTGAAGTGAGAACCAGATGAGAAACCAATCAGAAAATGTTCCTTTAAGATGTCTGGTGTGAATGGACATACTTTTTGTCCCTTTCCACTGATGCTCTCAGCTCAGCTAGCGTTGGCTTAACACAGATTTTGCATTTTTGTTATGTCCCCATCACACTAGAGGCAGGATGAGCCGGAAGTAAACATTTTTGTACATTCCTGGATATTTGGACTGCATTCCAAATAATCAGCCCCATTTTTGTGGCTGTTGTGATGCTTAAAACTTTTGAGGTGCAGTGAAGTGGAGAATTATCAAACGGCATTCGAAGTGTAATCTAACTGCATTATGACTGCAAATCCTGCCAGAATATCCGTAAAGTGACCAAAATGCACCTTCCAACCAGCAATTGAACCACAATTGTACGGCCTTGTAAATATTGTGACTGCATTTTAACAGCATTCTGAATATTCCTATTGTGTTTCAACTACATTCGTGCTGCATTCCAGAGCTAATATACCTGAAATGTGCAAGAATAATTTGAGGCCGGCTAGTATTCTAATGGCATTCTTACAAATTCCTGAATGTAGTGTGATTTTCTTCAGTCTGGCTTGTTGTTCTTGATTCTTGCTGGTTCCGAATAATTGTGACGGGGGCTTCACAGGGGAACAGCAACCAACATAACTATCAGATATTATTTTTACGTCCACATGAAACCACTGAAAACACTGTAGAATAGTAAAAGCACGGCATCGAGTATAAAACTTGTGTGATGTAAACAACCAAGAACGTGTGGCCAAAGCTGTCCTCCACATCCACTTCACAGTGGTAGCAGAGCAGCGGAACATTTTGCTCTAAAAGCCGTAACGTGCTCAGTAGCTTGTGCAGCATGAATGCAACACTGTAATCTACCATCGTTGCTGTTGTTTGTGGGGTTAGCGAATACGGGTTAAGGGGGAGGTGGACCTATGCTGTCATCATTTAAGAAAAGATGCAGATGGATTGTAAACATGGAAATACAAGGGTGCCGTTTTGAGACTTGTTCAATCTGGGACCCCGCTTTCAAAAATTAGGATATTTGTGCTCCCAAAGCTCTGATACTGTGTGGGTGAAACGTACATACGATTCTCCTAAACTCATCTGCATGTGGACAGCCTCCACGTCAGTACCGGAGCTATCATGTGGGAGACCAAATCAAGCGCTCAGAAACCAGGCCATTTTTTCCAGTAGCCTCATACTGATAAATCAGCCACATTTTCTAAATGTAAACAACTACAGTGCATCTGGAAAGTATTCATAGCGCTTCACGTTTTCCACAATTTTTTTATGTTACAGCATACACCAGTACTTTGTTGATGCACCTTTGGCAGCAATTACAGCCTGAAGTCATTTTAAATATGATGCCACAACCTTGACACACCTATCTTTGGGCAGTTTGGCCCATTCCTTTTTGCAGAACCTCTCAAGCTCCATCAGATTATTTCTTTGTAAATGTTGTATAAGTTGTTTAGCAACAATTTTTTCAAGAACTTTAGCTAGAAATGGTAGGTTAGAAATGGGTCTGTAATTAGCTAGT
>JAQQAE010020436.1:0-10691 GCA_029823295.1 Pseudamia nigra | reverse complement strand
AAAAAAAAAAAAAAACCAAACACTTTCCCATTTAAAAAAAAAAAAAAAAAAAAAGATGGCCTCCAAAAACAACAAATTTAATTTCAACGATCAACAAACCACCAACAGTGACCCACGCATCACAGCCTCTGAGACCCCTCCCCTTCCCTCACTCCCTACAGATTGATTGACAATGGCCTACAGTCCTTTAGCCAATCAGGACGCAGAGCACAATGTGCGGGTTATCCTTTAGCCAATCAGGACACAGAACACAAAGCGCGGATTCTCCTTTAGCCAATCAGGACACAGAACGCAATGCACGTTCATACGCTGTAAAAAAATACATAAAAATTGTACTTAAAAAAAAAATCTGTGAAACAGCGAGATCGTGAAAGGTGAACCGCGATGTAGCGAGGGACCGCTGTAATTCAATTTTTAATTTTTGATGTATTTTGCTGTAAATTGAAAAGAATGAAATAAAACCAGTTATTTTTTCCTCAATATTTCTAAACTTTTTTAACACCGTCATGTAATTTTGTCTTTTTGTGTATCTTATGCTGCATTTATCGTGATAACTGATGTCATGACATTTTTAGCCATGTCAAACCATGACAGAACACATGAAACTGCTATCTGACAGCATTCCACAGCACTTTGCCTTGTCTAAATAAGCCAGGACCTTAAAAAGAAATATATTTGAGTTCATTCCCCCCCACCCCTCCCCAGGGTGGGTGGGACTGGTGAAGACACTGAAGGGCATTTGAAGACAGTTTTTTTCCTCAACTTTAATTACAGGCCTCTTGTCAGACAGATCTCACTCCAAGAGCTATAAATTGGAGGGAGGTGGTTGGAATAGAGTCTGAGCAACTCTTTCCCAGTCTGTTAGCTCTCTTTTCACTTCACAAACACACACCGAGCCAAAGCATGAAAGCTACACATATACACTGAAACTTAAAATATTTGTCACGTTCAAAGATCAGTAATGAAACATCTGCTCCTGCTACTACACACTCAGAGGATTAAAGTGGGATCAGCAAGTAGCCGAGTTAATGAAGGCCACCGTGCAGCTTCCAGAGAGCTAACCTCACACATTCCTGTCTAAATGAGTTCAAATGCATTTATCATTTTCTTGGCTTTAAATGTGCATTTGATGAAAACGCGGTTGAAATCCACAGATAGTGAAAAATAAGCACAACAGGAAGCATCTTATTTAGATTCTCCCTGTGAAACCAAACAAACAGTCCTGACATTCACTCTGATTAAGACAAATGTCCAGACTCCTGCGCAACATTTGCCCCATAGGCTCTTCTGTTCTCTTCTCTTTAACTGAAATACAGCTGCAAATGGCCATCCGTTCTGATTTTAAAATTTCACTGTTACAGAGACACATTGAAGAGCTGTTACATCGTCAGTAACCCTAAATGTCCCAGTGTAGTTGGACAATTTATTCCATTACATGACCACTAACACTTTTGGTGCAGGAACGTGACACGTGTAAGTGAATATGAAGTGGCAGAAAATCATGCCTTATGTAAAGTGGCTTGAAGAGATGTGGAAAAGAAAAGAATAGATTAATCCTGTAATGCAGAGGAATTTTGTGCTCTCTTTGATGAATATTTGTCTCAAGAACATGATACTTTGTTTTTTTGGCTCTCAGTGATTATCCATTGATAACTTCTTACCTGGTAATATTCATAACAGTTGTATATTCATACTTAGTCAAAATGAAGAACATACTGATGCCTTATTGTCTACACTAAGTGCATCATAATATCAGTTAGTCCAAATATATAATGAATAAAGTTTGCAATTTAAAGATTTCAGATGTTTTAGTGATCTAATTCACTGAAATGGAAAATAGCATGTCTGGGAATGTCAGATACTGTGTGAAACATGTAAGAAGACACAAGTCATAACTTGTTTTGAATTTTATGAAGCTTTTCTCATTTTTAAAATTTTAATGTGTTTTATTGCAGCTTGTGTATTTAATTTGACTCTTCTAAATGAGTCATTTCCTTGACAAACCAATCAAGAAGACTGAAATCAAAATCTCAATATTGCCACCATAATCACAATATGACGTATATGGAACATCAATTACCTTGGTTATTATGACACTGGGTTACTGATGACAGCTAGTCATTAGGGCCTAACAGTTGTAGAATATGGTCATGCAGGATAACCAATAGTACTTTATAATATTTACGAAAGAGCTTATATGCAGCAAATATATACTTATACTCGTAGTTACTAGCAGGAATGTACCTGCATATAAAGTGTTAACAGTGCTGTGGTCTGTTTATTCTACAGGTCAAAAGGTCAACTGTTGAACAGATTAACATAAAGCAAAATCAGCATCGCTTCAAATGAGATCCTCTAATATGGCTGCCCAGATGCAATACAAACTGTTCGGTAGTTTATATGCAAAATTATGGCATGTATCTACTAAACTGGTCGAGGGCATTTTATTGTCCATCACAACACTGTGGTTGGGAGTGTGTGCCACAAAGCAGACCCTTAACGCACCGTCTGCCACTGCAGCAGGTCTCAAAGGCCCAAGCTGCCAGCGCGGTTCGCCGCATGCATGATGATAGGTGACTCTGAAGCCAAAGGCCCTGTCGCACCTTAGCAGCCATTGTCTGGCAGATTAGACCAAGTTAACTTGTGAGCCAACACAACGGACAACTGAATGCCAGTGAGGAGGCGGGTATACTCAGATGAACTAAGTGATGTGGATACTGAAATGTCAGCAAGCAATTTAAGTTATCATTCAAGTTTTCCCAATAGTCTTCATTCAAAAACAGTCCAGAAGACACAGAATTTAAAGGGACTGTGAATCTGACAAAGATCCTGATGCAAGTCAGAAAACAACGCATTACTTGATTAATGGTTTCTATAAAATGATCAAAGACATATTGTGTATTACATTTTAAACTATATCCTGGATAAATGAAAAAGTTCGAATATTACTGCACAAAAAGGTATTTCCATGACGCTTTTCACGACAAACAAAATAAATATGGCTCTAACACATGAATAAGGACAAATATAACAAAACCAAACATTATGCCTTAACGGTAGATCTGCTTGAAATGCAGCACCAAACAAAAATAAATATAGGTCTAATACAGATATGGTACTGCATATTATATATATATAAAAAAAAATCAAGTCTGAACTGCAGCAACAAAATAAGAATCAAAACATATGAAACTAAAAGCACTCTCATGTGAAACAATGAAACAAATCACCCAAGGAAGAATAAATCATCACTGTAAAGAGAGTAATGAGTCACACAAAGAAATAAAAAAAAAAGATAGAGCACAATATGAAATGAAAGACATTTTTCTATCATCACGCAATATATCGTGTCATATTTCAGATCTGAAGAAGATTCATTTTCACCACATGCTGTGATGTTCTGCCTCCTCTTAGAGGTCCCTTTCTCTTTGGCATCAGGCTTCCCCTTCTTGGGGGAAAACCAGAACAGAAAAGAGCCAATACTCTACTTAAAACAACCTGTTAGCCTGCAGCTACTGTTACAAGTAAAGAAGCTGACAAGCCTTCTACAAGCTCAAGACATGATTGCAATGACTACCAAGGCTTTCATAGCTGTATCAGGTTCTATATACCTCCAGCTACATCTAGTACGACCTGGGAAGGGCAGACCCACATTTGGAAATCACCCACTGCCACTGTGCCTTCACTCCATTTCAGTGTAATATCCAGTTTTTGGCACGGCACCTTTGACACACCATGTTGCTCCCTTCTGTGAAATCTTTTTGTTTAGTGGCATTACAGGCGAAGAATCCCCTACCCCACTGTGCAGCCACATGTGTCAGTTCCCTTCCCCCTTTTTATTTTTCTCCTGTGGCTTGGGGTCCCCACTTCCCCTTGCATGATGATTTGCATCTCATTATCCACTGCAAAACAAACACTGTGTATGGTGTGCAAGTATAATATCTGCATCCAGAAGAGTCACATCTCAGAGAAAATTGCATATAGCGGTGTGTGTCGCAGTCATGTCTTGGTGTGTCAATGAGGATTAAGCCACCTGCTGTGCCACTGATTACAATGACCAACAGTAGCTCACCAGGGTGTAATCACGATGTTGGAGAAGGGATGACCCTCTGTTTTAAAATGTGTCTTACCTGGCTGTGCTCTTTGTCTTTTCAGCTATAATGCTTTTAAAAAAAAAAAAAAACACTGTTCAAATGAGACACTGCCTTATGCATGCAAACGCAGACATGCAAGCATTCAAACATAAAAATACGTGATCGGACTTTAAAACACTAGCGCACAGAGCCGTGTATAAATGCAAAAACAAATTAAGCAGGAAGCAGCATTTTACAAAGCAGAACAGGTGTTCATTGTCTTTCAATACCTAACAAAGTCACTGAGACATTCACTTCTTTATGTCCAATTAAGAAATTGGGTTGGAAACTGTCCAAAGTGAGACAAGAATACCAGGGAAGTAACACTGCTTCAAAACATGGCTGTGTAATATTCACTTAAACCAAATCAAGTTTGGTAGAGTGTGGCAAGCATTGTGGATGCCACACAAGGGACCCCTCCTAGCATCGGCAAGCTGCATGCCAGTTTCAAGCCAGACAATGAGAAACGGCAGAATGGCGTGTTCCTGGAGATAATCCACCCTCCGCACAAATAACACCTCCCCTCTGGCTTCCGGGCCTTCTTTTTGTTGACAGGGGCCGCAATGTCGCTCAATATTCGACCTGACAAGCACAGCAAATCACCGCGACTGAGCAGAGTGTCAAAAGGAAGTGTGTATGTTTGCTTATTGAGCGCAGGGTAAGCAAGGTGGGAGGGAATGAGAGAAAAGAGGGAATGGGGGAGGGGGGATATTGGGTAAGTACAAATGGAAGAGGTTAGTAGATATTGGTGGACATAAACAGAAAAAATATAGTACCTGACGAAGAAAATCTAAGAACAAAGAAGATTAGAGTGAGCAGAGAGGGGCATTCTGTACCTCAGAGGTTACTTTGAGATGCTGAGAATCAAGGGGGTAATAAAATCTCCACAGTAAGGGGCTGATGATCTAAAGAGGATCTGTGAGAAGGCGGCAGCTCCTGGAGAGCACTGCCAATACCCAGGGAGATGCCTCAGACTTTGTTTGTACAAGTAGTCTGTGTGCAAGTGGGTGTATATGTGCTTAAAAACAGGGACCATGGATTCCTTTGTCATAGCATAGTGGGGAGCTCTATGTTTCATTTCCTGTGATGTGAATACTACAATCTCTTCAAATACTGCTTCCACAATCACCTGAAAGGAAAGCGAACAAGAGAGCAGCTGAAGGAGGACGGTAGTCTCCCGGGCAGAGCAGCCCTGCCTCTTTTTGGCGAAGTTACTTTAGTGACCCCTGTGACACAAGCAGCACAGCTGTCAGTTCAAGTCCCAAAGGGGGAAAAAAAGAGGACACAAAGCCCAAATGAACCTGTCTACAAGGCCAGCAAAGAGGCTAATCACTTTACAAGAATGTCAAGACATCGAAATGACCCTGATGCAGCAGTAATGACTGCCATGATTGTAGCCATAATCCTTTTCCGCTTAAAATAGTTTTGATGGTGTCATAGCATCAAGACAAGACCAAAATCAATACAAGCAGAGTGACGTAATCACACAGGAGCTGGCTGCTGCTGCTGCTCTTTACTGTCTGACTGTTATGGCAGCCCCTTACACAGTCAATTAACCAGATTCATTAAGCAGCCGATATGTCTCGTTCAAAATCAATTTGGCCCTCATCTCCCGGTGCCGGTTTTAAGCCAAATAAAACCAGCACATAAAAAAGCTGACACTAATCACAGATAAATAAATGGCATGCATTAGGTGGACATTTCATGGTCTATGTCAAACCATTTATTTTCTAATTTTCCAGGCAGTTATCATGCTTGTTTCAGTTTTAAGTGTGCTTGTCAGTGGCTGGTTTAACTACATGCTTCTTCTCAAAGGAACGTGGGAGGGATGTTGTAAAGAAGGGAAACAAATGTTTTGGAAATGTGGTGCTTAACATTCAGATTACACCTGTCCATGCAAGAACAGAATTTAATGTATTTTACATTAATTAAAACAAAATAAAGGTGACACATCTCCAACAGGTTCTTCATGCCTTTATGTGCTAGTATTTTTGAACTTGGCAGCTATGACTGCGATGACGGCACCTCTCCAGGCAGTAATGTGATAGTGGATGACACTTCCAATTTGATAAGCATTTATCACCATCTTCAGCTCTTCCTCAGCACATAGAGTTGATTCATGGGATAGTAGACATGGTTAACATCAGGATATCAAAATATTTAGAACATTTTAAGAGATGGACTGGTGAATAGTCAATTTTTAAAGAATTTTCAGTCCAAATGGATCACAAAAAATAAATAAAATAAAAACACCATTCAACACTACACTAGCTCAAGCCATGGCAGACCTGTAAAGGTTAAAGGATAATGTGCTAATGTAATAACAACCCAGATTTGTAGAATCACACAAAACTATGATTGTACACCAGTGCAATCTGTTTAGACCATATTACCTTGTCAAGGCTTAGGACAATCCTTTTTGAGGATTAAGTCAAGGCCTCTGGAATAGCATTAATTTGGCTGACAGGAGTTGAGCTCCACTCTGCAGATGAATAGCGTGGGGTCAGTGGAAAACTACAGCAGATGATAATGAAAGGGACAAAAAATCATGCCATTTCTCTGAACTCCATTCCATGCTGGCCTGCGGGGGTGAGACAGACTGCTAAGGTTATGTTGCTGCCATGAGGATGAGAAAAGCCGTCTGTCCTTCCAACCCTGCAGCACTACAGCCAGTCTTTGTGCACAACAGGACACAACTGGCCTACATGCAAGCCAGTTCTTAGCAAGTTAACTGAGCCACCGTTCCTGGGTTCCTGTTTCCCTTGGAATAGAAACAGGGTCACCTCGATAGCCTCGCACCACCCGCATCCTATATTTAACGTGCTGCTAGCCGCTGGCCAATAACATATTAATATAACCCTGTTGAAAGCCGATTTGCTTAGGTGTTAAACTGATCCCCTGAGAGTGGTCCAGTTTTCGTCTGACACCAAGGTGACTTAGTAGTGTGCAGGGGTCTTTAGCAAAGACAGAGAAAGTCATAAAAATACTACTCTTTAAGAAACTTAATGAGCATCACAGCTCAACTGGTCGGAATTGGCCATATTTAAATGGGTGGGGAATCAGTTATGCACAATTCATGTGGAAATTTATAATTCAATTAATTTTTATAACTTTACAGTAAATTTGTTGCATTAACTTTCATGCACTCAATTATGCAGACATTTTTGAGGAAAAGGAAGAACCAGGAGGAAGAAAATAAGTGAAAATGTTGGATCCTTGCTAGTCAGAGAAATGTTTCACTGTCCACTGCTTCTAAATCATATCAAGTGCTAAGCTGAAGGTTTCTTTAAAAGGGCATATCTAAGTACTTAAGAGGCTCCTTTGCTATGGATTGACAGCAATTGTGGCCCCACTGGTATGAAAATATGTTCTTGGATAACGCATGAGAGCAGACTGATGCAGAGATGCTGAGAATTAAGATTAAAGTTCCCAAAACTGTTTCAGAGGAAAGCGTTTAACAAACTTGCTTGGCTTTGAGATCACAAGGAACAGGCTCTCGTAATACACCAAAGTTGAAGATCTTTGGTGTCTGAGTTATTTTCTTTTAATTCATTCCTCAGTGGATGGAAGGGATGGTCTTTCCAGTATACATTGAATATTTTAATCATACATGCAAGTACTTAGGAAAGAAATCAGGTGTAAAAGCAGCGCTGTAGAGCACGCTGCATCTTCTGATGTTTGTTATAAAAAGAAAAGTAGTATAGATCCCTCCATGACAAATTTCATTTCATATAATAATTTTTTCCTGAAATAAAGATTCCAGGATACACAGTATGTCACGAACACAGAATAATTCTTAATCATCCAAGAAAAATAGGTTCCCCTCTGTCTAGTCATTAGCTATACCCTGAAAATGAGTGATAAAACAGAAAAGGAAGACTTGGTTGCACAAAAAGCAAAGTTGTATGGAATTACACTGCCCAACTAACAAAAAAGTTACACACAAATATTTTTTGGGACCACCAACCTCAGTTAAATAATGTAAGAATGTAGCATCATTACAACATTCTCATGCAATGTCACAACATTTATTTCCATCCAGAGTTGCTTTAATTTTTCACCTCAATCTTGTTTTGAAGTGGAGTCAGAGCACTGTGTCATCTCAGGAACATCCCAAAGATTCTCGAGTTTGAGGTTTGTACATATGGCAGTGAATCCATGTGTGAAAAATGATGTCTCATGAACCCAGAACCACTCGTCAGTATATGAGCCTTACAATTCCTGGCTTTGTCATCTTGGAATATGCACATATCAGAGAAGGAAATGTCCATAGCTGGACATAGACAGAAGAAATGAGAAGCTCCTCACTGCATCAGTTAGGTTAGATATCTTGTTCATATCACACAGTGCGTTATGGAAATACCACCAGAAATAATGTATTGCAATGTCAGTTTTCTCGAAAATATTGCAGCACTAAGTGAGAAGGTATGCATACTACCCTGCCAATGCAACAATAGCATGGAGCAGACTCACCAGAGGCAAACGAGGGAGGATCTGTCTACTGTGCCAAGATAGTTTTCTGTGTTACTCACTCTTTATGCTTAACAACAGTAATGCTCACCATTATTATAGCTGTAAACATCAGCCTACATCCTGCTAGCAATGGAAACATCACGCCCATTATCCTCTCCTATGACACAGACAATGGTGCACGGGAGGGGAGCAAAGATCGAGCATCCTATTTTCTGGCAGCCTATTACAAGGGAGTGTTTGGAGCTTGATGATGAATAAATCATTTCAATATGGCTTTGGTAGAAGGGGCAATTAGACGTTGCAGCTTGAGGCTAATCAAATCCAGGACTCTGTTCTTCCTTGGCATCCATTAGAATAGGTAGAGGGTGGAGGGTGAGGATGAGATGCTAAACATTAGTGGCCTCTGCTTTCCTGCAGCTACAGCGCCAGTCACTACTTCCTATTGCCACATTTATTTAATGCAACTGTGGTGAGAGCGCATAGCCCTGCAGTGCATATGTTACTTAGGGAGCTCTCGTTCAGGACTCAAAACAAACAAGAAACAGCACAAAGCACTTGGCCAGATAACGGAGTGCATTTTAAACAAACAAAAGCTGCAGTAATAGATGCTAAATCTGAGACAGAGTACATAAATCACCATGAAGCATCTCTTTAAGTGGACATACTGGTAACCAGGCTTGATGTGGCTCAGTTTATAAAATTACTGTCGGCTGTCCAGATTTTCCTTCTGCAGGATCACAACCAAAGTGGAGCTTTAATAAAAGACACTGGTCTTAAATAAAGGAGTCACTGTGCAAAGAAAAGGAGCTCGGAAGAGAGGCACTTATGATTCAGCAATATGAGACTTCAGATGTATTATTCTGGGAATCAAAGCCCATTGCTCACTTATTTTTGATGCACGTAAGATGTAGACTTCTGGGCGTATATGGCAAGAAGATCAAGCAGTGTGCCAGTTCAAGAAATTGTTTTAGCTTCACATATTTATTTGTATTCATACTTTTTACTGAGATATATGGTCATCTTCGTTATAGACATGTTTTGCCTTTAAAGCTGCTGGTTAATATTAACACATAATCGCAATTTCAGGCAAGACATTCTTGTCTCATTTAAGCATGTTTATAAGAGCTTATAGGCATTTTTATTTTGGTGGTGACTCGGCTCGAGTATGCTCAGGGATGAACTGTGCAAGCCCGACACAGATGGCTCCCGAGATCTCAAAACCCACCTGGCATTAGGATTTTATATGACAACACTAGAGTACAGCAGAAATATGCTTTGGAGTTCATGACACTATTGTTATTTATTCAGCTTAATTCAAGAGGAGGCTGTAGAAGTCAACAAGATTGTCTTTTCAGATATACGGATGAGCGATGGTCAGGTGAGTGCGGCAGCATAGTGAAATACAGTGGAACCTCAGGCAATGACCGCTTCTGACAACGACAAATTCGGATACCGACGAAAAAAAACTGCAAAAAATTTCAACCTCATTACGACAAATTATCTGGACAACAACGCCCAGGTCACGTCTGCGTCACTTCCAGGTCTCAATGAGAATGATCCGGAAGTCAGAGCGCTAGCCGCTAGCCACTAGTGCTAGGGAAGCTAGCAGCTAGCTAGTGCTAGCCGGCTGTGAAACAAGAATGCCTCACCATCGGCATCTATGAATCAGCTCAACTCCTTAATGCAGGACCCGACTGCGTGGTCCTGTGTGTCCTAGCCTCTGCCATTGTAAGCCAACTCCACTCCAGAACCGGCTATGTTGTTAGCCATTAGCCGCCTGTTCGACCTGCCCTTGTCGACCGTGTCGGACACGGCAGCGCTGCCGTGTCCAACTGTGTCTGGCCGTATCAACGCGGGCAGCACGCCAGCTTGACACGGCGCTGCCAGTGTCGACACAGTCGGGACACTGCACTGCCCGGGCCGTGTTGACACAGCTAACAGCCATTAGCAGCCTCCGTCTGTGTTAAGAGCCGGCAGCTCCAGTCTCTGGAATTGTTTACAGTTATGCACGTGTGCAGTGTCCACAGACACACTACCAAGCCATAAGCCAAGGTAAGAATACATTCTAAATCATTTTTAGAACTA
>JAQQAE010020435.1:0-10691 GCA_029823295.1 Pseudamia nigra | reverse complement strand
AGTGGATATTCTCCACCCATTGGTGGAGAATATCCACCAATAAGCACTGCAATGTGTAGCACAATACAATACACTATATGATATGATTCAGAATGATACAATACCATAGGATGCAATGCCATATGATATGATATGATATGATATGATATGATATGAGATATGACCTGACTTTTGACTAAGCATTCAAGGAGACGTAAGTCTGTCAGGAGCAAATATGGATTGCGACTTTGTCATTAAATACACAAGAAAATTATGACATTTTCAAAAATAATGTTTAAAGATGGATAATATGAGAGCTACGGGATACATACATAGCACATTGGTGTGACACGATATGATACGAAACAATAGGATAACATATATGATACAATACCATGTGATACAATACAATATGATATGATATGATAAGATAAGATACAATACAATATGACATGGTATGATACAATACAATGCAACACGGCATGTCATGACAATGTGATACAATATGACATGATACAATATTAAACAGTACAACATGACACTATGCAATACGGTGCAATATTAGATGATACAGCGCAACACAGTACAATGCAGTACGATATGACATGACGCAATACTATGTGGTATGATCCAATACCACTGGGTACAATATGATGTAGTATGATACGATGTGATATGATAGGATAGTATAAGATGCAGTATGATATAATATGATATGATAGACTTCATTAGAGAAATTTACCTTGGGCTCACAGAGTTCCAGGAAGTACAGGTGCATAGGGTACTTAAAGTAAGTAAATACTGGCCACATGTAGTGCATCGAGTACAGTATATGGCTATGCACTCTCAGACTGTAGTGCCCTAAACTGACCAGTGCTGACTCCCACTCTGGACCATATCATCAGTACTGTACACATGACACAGAATTCACATGGGTAGATTCATGTCCCATGACCCATGTGCAGCCCTGACAAACAGACCTATGGCTGCAAATACAAGTTCTACTGCATTTTTATCTTTCATCTTTGACCATTTCTTCCTAATAAGAAGAGAATATTAAAATAGTTGAACCACATTTTTTGTGCCATTTAGTCATGACCAATTTCAGACATGTCTGAGCCCAAAAAAGTCAACAGTGTTTGACATATTCTACCATATGGCACAGTAGAGTCATATTTACTCATTGTATTTATCCTGTAACCTAGTACAGAAATTCTATCAATGATACCTGAATGATGGAACTCGACCTGGTCCTGTGTGATTGGTTGGAGATGCTTTACTGTCCAGTCAATATGTGTTAATAGTACTGCATTATTTATTTAATCCTCCATACTGTTTTTTTTTTCTAATTTCAGTTTGCATTTTGCTTTTGTATTTTGATTTTAGCAATGACAGATTCTTTTCCATATTTGTTTCGAGAAGAGGGAATAATATCACTCCTCTGATTTAATGTTAAATGGAATTTACTTACCTTTCCTATAATCTGCTTTATGTTGTAATACTCTTGACACACAACAGTGATGATTTACTCTGATGGATAGATTCCATAGGATTATACTGTGTTTCTGCTTTATTTACCACATTGTAGGGTCTTCATAAAAGCCATTTGTGACTGTACAATTGTAAAACTTTCCAAGATGTTTTCCTTAACCTCTTTTCCACATTGTTTAGCCTGTTCATAATGTTCACTATTCTCACTAACTGTTTCTTCATGGCCATGTCGGATCCGGCGCCATGGACCAAGTACCTGGAGTAAGTACACACTGTATTTAAGACTTGTCAGTTTAAACTCAGTACACGCTCCCTGCATTTTAATAGTTGCTTTAGTTCTCCTCATTTACTTGCCCTAAGCTCTGGGTTGCATATAATTACCTGTGCCATGTGAAGGGGAGGTGGGTGGGGCAGGACAAATGGAGCACATCTGAGGCCAGTATCACAAAGCCAGCTCAAACAAGCCAAGGTACATTTTCAAATGTGCAGTTTGACAAATCCCTAACATTTCGTGATCTAGTTACACAGTCTCATAAAGCTGGCTATGAACTCGATTTGTCAAGCTCACGTTGTGAATTTGTCGTTGTGAGTGCATTCACAGACAAAGGTGGAGCTGGTGCAAGGTGACCAATCACAGACGTAGAAGAGGTCAGGATCACACGAGAAGCAGTAATTATAATTTAAACTGACGGGAGGAATTAAAAATATAAAGCAAACTAAAAACAACACAACTATTGCAGAAAAAGGCAGGAAAGACTCAGGCGACACATATTAGGATCAAAGTCAGTATCTGACTATGAATACCGTTGTTTTATTCCACTAAATTAAAATGCTCTATGGTGTGCAGTATGACCAGGATAATAACAGAGGAGATCAATATCATTCAGATCACTTTTAGAGTGATTTTATGAATGACAAAAAGACTGACAGATCATAGAACAGACTCAGTTTATTGTACAGTAAATATCCCCAAGTGCAGTTGCCAAAACACTATGATGAAACTGGTTCTTATATGGACCGTCGCTGGAAAGGAAGACCAGGCTACCTCTGCTGCAGAGGAGAGGTTTACTAGAATTACAAGCCTCAGAATCCAACAATTTACAGTGGCTGAGATAAAGTCCACTGGTTCTGGAATGTACATTTGGGAACACAAAAATGTCCAAATTGACTGACATTCATTTGTTAAAGTAATGATGCGCTGTCTTTTCTCTTTACTTAACTTTTTCGTGCCATAAGGTTTTTCACAGTAGTTGGAGAAGCACTAATAGGGGTATTGACTCTGCACCCACCGTTCCTCTGCAAAAGACAACCGACGGTCCGAAGGACATTAATAAATGGCACAAATTTAACTCACTTGTGAATTGAAAACTGTTCTATTAGTTTCTTGCATCGTGTGTAGTGAGCATCCATCGTAGCTCTCCAGGTCAGATTTTAGTGAACCACAACAATACTTGATCATTTGACAAGGTGACAGAGGGGAAATGAACGAGGGCAACGTAAAGCCCTCTGGGAACACAGGGAGTGTGTTTAAGACATGCAAATATAAACTCCTGACATGCAAAGGTGCTGTCCTCTAACGTGGACTTTTGGTGACTTTGTTGCTTTGTCAGTGATGATCAAAGAATCATGTGACATGTAAGTATATGATGCATGTGATATTTAATGGGCATGTGGTGGAGTGGAAACAGACATTTAAACGTCACAAATACTGTGCTTTGCATGATGTCCTGATGAGCAGCTGTCGTCGTCAGTGGAGGCTTGTTTAAAGAGCAGCATGTTGATTACACAGAGTTTTAGTTTGTTCTTTCACCTGCACAAAGTTTTACAAAGTATTGTAAAGGCATGAAAACGTAAAGAGCACATACACAAGCACTAAAAGCAGATCAGACCAAAAACAAATGGAATAACAGATAAATACAAGTAAACAAATACTCTAATGGTTCCGGTTCCTCATTGGTGGGATGCAACAAAGTACTTTCACTTCATATTATTTTGGAGACAAATGTTCTCTTTACTCCACTATGTTTATGGCAAATTGCTTTAGTTACTACTTGGTTTGCTGTTTCATGTTATTACTATGAAATAACTAACTAATTCCCTAATTTTCCAAATTACTTTTTCAAAAGTGTTGAGGCATTCTCTAACATATTTTAATAACTGATTTACAATGTTGGGCATAATAAATAGAGGTGGTACTCAAATAAAAGTGCTGTTACTTCAGAGTTATACTGACTCAGGTAGGAGATGAAGCACTCCTAAAAATAAGAGTAAATTTGAATTAATTACAGCCAGTAGTGTTTGGACAGGTTATTCATCCTACAGTAAGAATAATAATATAAAGTGTACATTAATTGTCATGACTAAAGTAACAGATGCTGAATCATAAAAATGTAAAAATACACATTTCGTCATGTTAAACACTGTTTAATGTCAAACATCAAGGGAAAGAATTGAAAACTCCAAAGTATTATCTGTTGATTTCAGATGTTTTTTGTTGACAACATTAAAATCTGATGGTTATTTTTCATAATCTGTGATTTCTCGTAATCTGGATGAAGTCTCTGTAAAACACACTGTAAAAACGTCTCCTACTCACTGACGTATACAACTAAATGCAAATGACACATTTTTTTCATAACAAATGTAACAGATTAAAAAGTGTTTTGTAAAATAAAATAATTACTCTCAAGTATATGTAAAGGAGTACCCACGTTTGCTGATTTATCTGTTCTCTACAGCTGCTATTTAAAGTTCCCAGAACACACTCCAGACTAAGTAGTTTAATTTACGAGTACAAACCCCAATTACAGTGAAATTGGGTAAAGTTGTGTAAATTGTCAGTTAAAACAGAATTCAATTATTTGCAAATCTTTTTCAACTTATCTTCTGTTGAATACACTACAAATACAAAATATTTACATCATTCCCTGGCTCTGCCTTTTTCCAGGCCACCATTGAAAATAAGAATGTGTTCCTACTGACTGGTTAAATAAAGGTCAAATAAATTTAATGTACAAACTGATAAACCTTATTGGGTTTTTTTGGCAAATATTCACTCCTTTGGATTTGATGAAACCATCACAGATGCTGCTTTTGAACTTTGCACTGACAACAATCTGGATAGCCCTTTTCCTCTTTAGCCCGGAGGACACACCGTCCATGATTTCCAAAAACAATTTGAAATGTGGGCTCATCAGATGACAGCTCTCTTTTCCACTTTGCGTCTGTCCATCTCAGATGAGCTCGGGTCCGGCAAAACCAACGGCGTTTCTGGGTGTTGGTAATCTATGACTCTCACTTTGCATAGCAGAGTTTTAAATTGTACTTGTAGATGTGCTGTGTGAACTGACAATGGTTTTCTGAAGTGTTCCTGAGCTCATGTGATAATGTCCTTTACAGAATAATGTTGGATTTTAGTTCAGTGCTGCCTGAGATGACAATGTCATTGTTGGTTTTTGGCTTTGTCTCTTTTCTCCTTCCTCCAGATTCCTTGAATTTTTTAATGATATTATAGATTGTAGATGATGAAATCCATACATTCTTTGTAATTGTATCTTGAGAAATGTTCAGAAACTGTTGGACTATTTGCCTACACAGTTGTTCATTAAGTGGTGAACCTCAGCCCAACCTTGCTTGTGAACAACTGAGCCTTTCAGAGTTCCTTTTATACCCATCTGTGACACTCACCTCTTTCTAATACACCTGCCCAATTAACACCTGTTGGAATCTTCCAAACATTCGTCAACTTTCTCAGTCTTTTGTTTCCCCTGTCCCAGCTCTTCTGGAACATCTTGCACACATCAAGTTAAAAATGAGTGAAGATTTGCCAACAAACAATAATGTGTATTTTTTTGAACATTAAATATCTTGTCTTTGTAGTGTATTCAATTGTATACAGTTTGATAAATATTTGCAAACCACTGTATTATGTTTTATTTATGTTTTACACTGTGTCCCAACTTGATTGGAACTGGGATTTTGTTTATAGAGTAAATAAAATAACCACAACGTACAAGCCGAGAGGTGAAGATGAATGCATGTATAATTCAGGTAAATTATGAAAGGCCTATTCTGCACTTTCATTGTTAGTATCTTCATTCAAGTAAATTTTAATTTGTTTAATTAAGATTGTAAATAAATACGAAATTAAATTGAACTAGTCACAGAGATTAAACCCACTGTGGTTAGGGGTTAATAAATTAGTAAAGTAAAACATCAGTGTATTTCATTCACAGCTGAGGTAGACATGCTCCATTAAATCTCATTACAATCTCACCATGAAGTTCAGATTTTATTGTAAATACTATATATTTAATTCAATGCTGCATTTATTCTGCATGGGCATATTATATGTTTTATTGTTGTTATTGCATATTGTTGCATGGAACAAATAATTCATGGTTCTTTTATTCCATTTAATGTCCTCTTTTTATTTCTTTCCAAACTGTTGTTCTTGTTTTCATTTTTACTCTTATCCTTTCTTTTTTCAGGTATACGTTCACTGCCATTTACACTTTTGAATCAGTCATAAAGATATTGGCGAGAGGGTTTTGTGTAGTGCCGTTCACCTTTTTAAGAGACCCGTGGAACTGGTTGGACTTCACTGTGATCGTCATGGCGTGAGTACCTGTGCCACATGAAACGCTTTTTTTTTCATTTACGTCAAAGTGACCGTTTTCAGTCATCCTCGACTGTGATTTGAAACGATCCATAATCCTGTTGTGAGGTCAGAGATCGGTGTGCCAGGACTCAGTCGCTGTGCTTCAGATTACACAGGTGACCTTGTGATGTTGCACCATTGTGTGAGTCCAGTCATGCTGATAGGACATGTGTTTGTTTGAAAACACTGAGATGCATTACCTGGTGTAGACATGCTCACTTTTAACATGTGTCACCATTCACTCGGCTAATTGAGTAGGAAGAATTCTACAAAAATCAACACATTTAGAAAATACTAGCGTTTATTAATGTACAGCATTGACAAACAGCAGCATAAACAGATTGAACAGATAGATTACAATCGAATAGTCAAATAGGTGTAATACTTGAATAAAAACTCACTGCATTAGGTACACCTGTTAACACAATATTTTAATGCAAATATCTAATCATCGGGTTCCATGGGAGCAGTTCAGTGCAGGCATGTAGACCCAGTCAAGGTGACTTGCTAAAGTTTAAACTGTGCATGAGAATGGAGAAGTAAGCTGATTTACATGACTTTGAGCATGGCATGGTTGTTGGTGCCAGATGTACAGGTCTGAGTATTTCACACACTACTGACCTACTGGGATTTTCACACACAAACGTGTCTAGGGTTTACAAAGTTTGCAGAATAGAAAATATCCAGTGAGCAACAGTTCTCTGGTGATGCCAGAGGAGAATGGTCAGAGTGGTTGGAGCTGATGGAACGGCAGCAGTAACTCCCATGACCACTGGTTACAACTATGTAACGCAGAAGAGCAGAGTACAACATGTCAAACCTTGAAGCAGATGGAGAACAGCAGCAGAAGATGACACACGTTGACACTCCAACCTGTGCGACCCCTGGTGACTTCCCACACCATCTGTCTACAGTAGAAGAGCTTTAAACCAATTTTTTTCCATGTCTATACTATGCGCATATTTTCTGTATTTTTATTAACAATCCTGCAAAAACAAAACTAAAGGTTTATATTTGCTAGTGCTATTTTTATACCATTTGCAACGTAAGCTTTCTTCATTTTTGTGCATGTGTCTGGTCATTATAAAGCTGATAACAACATAATACAAGAAGCCTAAACTGGCTTAAGAGTTTTGCACAGTACTCTGAATCCTTCTACTTATAAAACCAAATAATATCAGTCACTGTTCTGAAAGCTTATTTGTTAAAACTCCTTGTTCTGATACAGTTATGTGACAGAATTTGTCGACCTTGGAAACGTGTCAGCATTGAGAACGTTCAGAGTACTTCGAGCCCTAAAAACCATCTCCGTTATTCCAGGTGAGAAGCCAATCAGACAGCCTTTCCACATTTCCTCTGGTTTTACCAGTGACGTGAACCTATACTCTCTGCATGTTGTGTCCTGTCTGATGTTCAGGTCTGAAGACCATTGTGGGTGCACTGATCCAGTCTGTGAAGAAGCTTGCAGACGTGATGATTCTGACCGTCTTCTGTCTCAGTGTGTTCGCCCTCATCGGCCTCCAGCTCTTCATGGGTCTCCTGCGACAGAAGTGTGTCCGCAGCCTCGCACACTGCGTCAACTCGTCATTCAGCCCCAATGCATCCTTCATCTGCAACAACAGAACCTGGAGCTCCAGCGCAGACTTCCTCAGCAGTGAAGGTCAGTCAGAACACAACAACAAAATAATTTGGAAAATTGAGGTTACAGATCCTCTGCAAAAGTGACGACTGTCTCTGGAGATTTTCTAGTTTGCTGCCTTGCTATTCTACGCTGCTTTAGTAAAATCTGGCCCTGATGTTTTGATTTTGACTGTGAAGATAGAGCTGCAGTGAGACGGTGCACAGTTAAGCCAACATACTGTATATTCATACCCCTACCAAATTAATAATATTGTGAGACACAAATTGAATTGAAGAGTCATGTAAAGGTTCAAACAGGGTGCAAGGAAGGCCTTCAAATAGACATATTATAGAGTAAAATATAATTTTTGATATTTTGCTTTAAACCTGGACAAAAATTGTAAAGACTTATTCATCCCCTTTCCTTAGAAATCAGCAGTAAAGTTTGTGTTGCTGATCACATTCTCCAAATGATTCCTGTACATAATTGCAAAGTCACTTTATGTCTCTACAGGAATTTTATCTGGCTCCATCCACAGATTCTCAGTTATCTTTAGATCTGGGCTTGGTTTAGTCAATATTTGACATCATTTCCATCAGTGTCCAAGAAACATTTTTTGACTATTTTGCTTTGGATCGCTGTCTTCATGGTAGGTACAAAGCTGCACAGGGCCAACTTTTTGTTTAGATTGTACAGACATGAAGAAAACTTTTAATTGAGTACAGGAGGCTGTTACTGCTGATGCTGATTCCTAAGCAGAAGGTGTGAATGATGGATGTGACATTTTTTGGAAAATCTTTGAAATAAAATTCAGAAAATTACTGTAATCCATGGAATGGTTGTGAAATTCTTTTTTTTTCATTTGATTACGCATTTTACAATATTTTTACAATATTGTAAAACTGATAAGGGAATTAATTATTTGGGCTTAACTATATGTCTTAAAATTTTAATGTTTTTTACCCCAATTTCTGCCTCCTGCAGCTTTAATCATACAAAACAGACATGATTTCTGAGGAGAAAACGCAGATATAAGTTCAAATTGCCTCCTAGATGTCTATTTGTTAAACACAATCTAAAGTAAAAAGTCATGTTTCTATTTCATATGTAGGAATCAAATTCCAAAAAAGTTGGGATACCGTGTAAAATGAAACTGAAAAATCCGGTAACAAAGACCCAGGACTATTAAACAGCTAGAATCCTGCGTCAGACAAAAATGAAACATTTGTCTCCAAAAACTCCAGCAACTGGTCTCCTCACTTCCCACACATTTCCAGACAGTTGTTAAAAGAAGGAGAAACTACACAATGGTGAACATCACCTTGTTCCAACTTTTTTCAGACATCAAATTCAAAATGGGCCAATATTTTCCATGAAATAGTAAAACATCTCAGTTTCAACATCTGATGTGTTGTTTATGTTCTACTGGGAATCAAATCTGGGTTCATTAGATTTGCAGATCATTGCAATCCTGTTGTAATTTACATTTTATACAGTGTTCCAACTTTTTTGGAATTGGAGTTATATAAGAATGGCAAGGTGTGATTTTTATTTTGTTTTTTTTACCTTTTTTTCTAGATAATTTTTACAAAGTTGAAGGCGCAAAGGATGCCTTAATATGTGGATATGGAAGCGATGCTGGGTGAGTGTCCTCCATGTTAATCATTTGCAGGCTGTTATGTAATATCCAAATGTTGAGTGACTAATGGCTTTTGATCCCATGCATGTTGTGTACATAATTGGATATAGTGGCTTGAGCACCAGGCTTTGCACAAATAGGTTTCACAGAGTAAGAACAAGCAAACAGAACAATAGAGGACATGCTTCAGGTTCTGCGTTTCAATCTGTGACTCAGAGGCGTAATGTGTGGATGAGGGATGGCGTTGAGGGGAGTGTAGCGTGAGACGGGCGGTGCATGTCCAAAAAAGTTACTTAATCACAGTTAGTTCATGATTTAACAAGAGGGAGACAAATACTTGTTCACATAGGGCATGGTAGAGTTTGTCTAACATTAAAATGTATTTGATAATCTGAAAATTTTAAATGTGACAAATAAAGGAAATCAGGAATGGGTCAAACACTATAAATCCTATTCACTAAAACTTTAACAACTTTTGTATCTTTTGTATCATTTTCATTCTTTTCTGTCTTTGTAGAACAATGACTGACATGTTTTGTGATAATTATTACTATTGACAGAAATTAATATTTTTATGGCGAGATAATTTTGGTTAGACCTCCACACTGCACATACATGATATTTTATCTGCTCCCAGTCAAAGGCGCTGTGTGAAACCATCCAAATATTGCTACTCAGCCTCGGTGCTGAATAAT
This sequence comes from Pseudamia nigra, assembly GCA_029823295.1. Classification (NCBI taxonomy): domain Eukaryota; kingdom Metazoa; phylum Chordata; class Actinopteri; order Kurtiformes; family Apogonidae; genus Pseudamia; species Pseudamia nigra. Next base: position 606 of record JAQQAE010020435.1, on the reverse strand, counting down.
CCTATAAATCCAAATGCTTTTGAAACATCACAACAGGATGACGGTGCTGCTGCCAGTTCTCGTTCAGGGTTACAGTGAACTAAATACCCATCTGTGTGAAGCCCAAATCCTGCCGCTTCAACAAATGGCCTCCATTAATAAGACCAAACAAACGAACGTAAAACATGATGAGGAGATCACATGTTAACTTTATATTGCTATGTTTCACAAAATGGGTCATGGAATCTGTTTTTATTAAGTCACCACTTGTTTACAATATTTGATTACTCTCTTAAGTACAAACCCCAGCTCCAGTGAAGTTGGGACGTTGTGTAAAACACAAATAGAATCAGAACACAGTGATTTGTAAATTCTTTTTAACCTATTTTCAATTTAATACACAACAAAGACAAGATATTTAATGTTTAATCTGATAAACTTTTACAAATATTCACTAGTTTTGAGTTTGATGCCTGCAACACATTCCAGAAGAGCTGGGACAGGGTCATGTTTACCACTGTGTTATGTCACCTTTCCTTTTAACAACATGCAATAAGTGTTTAGGAACCGAGGACATTAATTGTTTTTGCTTTGTAGGTAAATTCTATCCCATTCTTGCTTGATGTA
>JAQQAE010020434.1:0-10691 GCA_029823295.1 Pseudamia nigra | reverse complement strand
GGCCGGGGGCCGATACACCGCTGCCCAATGGCGATTTCTTCTCTTTGATCCAAAACAGCAGTAGGCTCCACATAACAGTGAGAATGAACATTGAACTTATTTTGTTCATTTTGAGCAATAGTATTCATAACATAAAATCAAAATGAGCAAAACAGGAAAGAAATTGAGTGAATCACTCACAAAACGCATTCAAAAATGAACAAAAATAGTCTAGAAAATTAATGAAAACTAGCTACAGTAAATAACCTACAAAATGAACAGGAATGATCAAAACATAAACAAATGATTCAAGAAAGCGAACAAACACAAAAACATTCACAAATTGAGAAAAAAATAAGAAAAAATGCACAAAATAATAAACAAAAGGAATGCCATAATCACACAAACTATCAGATATCAACAGAATATTCAAGAAAAGGAATAAAACACTCACTGCTTGAACAAAATAAACATAAATCAATCAAATAAATCAGAAAACAAGCCAAATGGAAATTAACAAAGTGTCTTTTTCAGTGGATACCTTATGATTGAGGGTGATCAACCAACCTCTCGTCTTCCGTACAGTCTTTTTCAGCTTGCAGGGCTGGGAAAAGACACTCCACAATTATACACCAAAGACTGTGGAAAAAGTTCCCATTAATTTCCAATGGCAATCAGTCACAAAGGTTACAAATCACACCCCAGTTTGGAGCGACACAACTTCATTATATTATATCATAGGAATACGGTTGAAAGTTTAAACCGGTTTTTTGGTATTTTAATATCTGGTACGGTTTTTTTTACAAAATCCTAGTCTAGGTTTTAGCTGGTTTTCAGACTTTTTTTTTGACTCAGTGAGAGTCAGTGAGATGGAATGTTTATGAGTTAGAGTGGGAGTGTAACTGACAGAGTGGAGACAAGCACATTTTCTGCTGAAGCTGCCCTGGTGTGAAGATAGGTTCACACTTTTGACCTACGATATAGCTACATTTGTCTTCTTTCAGAATATCTGCCAACAAAAGCCCAGTGTCTTACAGAATTCAAGACCTGAGCCTCAGAAGAGCAGAAGGTCCATCCGACTGCTGCACCAAGTGCCACGTTAGAAGAGAGCACAGGTTTTCTGTTCGACTCCAGTAACTCACCTTGTCTCACTCAATTTAAACCTGCATAAAAATTATATCGGTACATTCAGGCAAACCTTCCGTCTCTCTTGGTGAAAAGATTTTGATGATATGAGCAACAGTTTGTGATGCAAATGCTTCTGTTTGAGGAGTATACTGAAGCTGAAATGTTCTCAGCGAGCCTGTCTGACAAGAGGGGCTGTTGTTACCATAGACAGAAAACACAGTCATCATTGTGAGTAGGAGGTACAGTCAAACTTTCCATGGAGTTTTTTTTTTTTGCTTCGTATCACTCCTGTCATGAAAATAAAGCCAAGATCTGTTTATTTCATGAATCTGGCAAAAAATAGTCATTTCTTTTTGAGACAGTTGTGCATTTATCATGACTGTTAATTAAAGACAAGACCAAAGAGGAGATTTATGGATGTGGTGAAGGAGGACATAAAGGTAGTTTGTGTGAGAGAAGAAGATGCAGAGGATAGGGTGAGATGGAGGCAGATGATTCGCTGTGGCGACCCCTGAGGGGAACAGCCGAAAGGAAAAGAAGAAGAAGAGTTAATTAAAGACAAAGGGACGACTCACAGTGATTAATATAGCTTGAAATGTTTGAATATCTCAAGCTACAGTATATTAAAGGTGACTGAAGTTACTGACACGTAGGTCGACTAATACATAGAGAAAACCTATATTCAAAGAAATTCTATATTACTGAGAAACTGATGTCTCACATAGGCTCATGTACATATCATTGGACTGTACTGTATTCCTCTATAGCTGCATGTGCTGGAGGTCAGGCTTTACTTGCATGTGCTTGTTCTGAGTTATGAAGATGATGTGTCATGTGACTACAAAGGCTCAGTCTCGTAGTCAGATACAGGAAGTCACATGCCAGTCATCACAGGCACATGTTTATTTATAAGACAGTGCAGCGGGACCTTCTACCCACTTCTTTCTTCACACGAACCACTGTGAGGTCAATTGACATTTTAAGGCAAAAACACAGAATGATGTGTGACTGTGATGCCACTGGGTGTTTAGTGCAGACGGCGCAAGACAGAAGATCAATGTGACTATTGACAGAGTCCACAAAACAGACTGAATTCTAATGTGCTGTTCTAATTAGTCGCTTTATTAATTTAACATGCATGTACGTGCAGACTCTATGTTCACATTTATACTATATGGACAACAGACTGTTACACCAAGGACATCTTATTGTAACTCTATCGGGATTGTACTTGAGCTTAAATAATTTTTGGGTCACAAAAGCATGAAGAGAAACAAATATAATGAATCAAATGAACAAAATAACAAATAAAATTGACAAAAATGAACAAAATAAATAAAATGAACATAAATGAACAAAATAATAAATACAATTGACAAAAATGAAGGCAATAATAAATAAAATGAACAGAAATGAACAAAATAAAATGAAAATTGATCAAGATAAATAAAATTATCAAAAATTGCCAACATAATATACAGAATGAAAAAAAAAAACCAAAATCATCTACAAAATAGAAAAAATTACCAAAATAATCTACAAAATGCAAAAAAATGACCACTATAATAAATAAAATAAACACAAATGAACAAAAAAAGCTAACAGATAAACAAAAATGACCAAAATGATAAACAAATAAATAAAATTATCAAAATTATGAATACAAAAGCTGAATACATAAAATGAAATGAACTCATCTACAAAATGGGACAAAATGAACTATCTAACAAACAAAATGAAAAAAAGAACAATAATGTAAACAACACAAACAAAACAAGAACCAAAACAACAGTAATGAGCAAAATATTGTACAGAATGAAGAAAAATTAAGAATATAATAAACAAAATTAAAAATGAGCAATATCACAAATGAGTAGAATAATAAAAAGAATAAAAACTACCAAAATAATCGACAAAATTAACAAAAATGGACAATGCAATTATTAAAATGAACAAAAACTAACAATAAATAAACCAAATATTTAACAAAATCAGCAGAAACGAACAGAATAAGTTCACAAAACAAACAAACACAAAATTCATAAAAAACAGAGACATAGGAGGATGTGTTCGTCCAGATAACACCTCCCATGTCTTTTTTCATGCGGTTATTGATTGTTTACTGATTATTTGGTCATTTTTGTTCTGCGGTTCATTTTTTTCCAAATGTATGATTTTTTTTTTTTAACCAGGATTATTCTGTGTGTAAAGAGAACCATGCTTTTCAAATAAGTTTCTAATCTAAATACACAGCCATCTGATCAAAATCAAATCCTCGGTGTGGAAACTAACGCGGACGGAGGCCGGGGATGTTTGTTTGTATCACGCTATGGAAATGCAACTTTGCCAGACAGAGATGATGGGATTCTCCTCTTCCCTCCATTCCCATTCTCAGTCCAATACATTCCAGTAATGCTGCACTTTACCCTTCTTGTCTATGCAATGACAGCTGCTCACCATTATGGCACTGCGTGAGCTAATTTTAATGGCTGTCACAGGCAGCAGGAGCAAATGCAGGCCTGCCAGCGTAAACAGCGGACTGAAGCCAAGAAGGATGGGCTTCTCTGTAGAGGGTAAATGACAACACTGGAAAGACTAGTCGAAGCTTTTTTTGTGATTCATTTATCATCTCAAATATGTTACACGAGGACAAACATACAGACAATAAAACAGCCAACGCTTTGAATAAACCTTTCAACATGTTCTGGGTACTCAGCAATCAACAATATGGCTATTCAGATGGCAGGCCATCACAGTACATGCTTCACGGCATATGTACCAGTTCATGAGAATAGAACAATCTGCTATCGTCGTTTTTAGCATTTTAATTACTTATTATCGGTTGTGAACTCACTTAAATGAAATGCTGGACAAAAGCAGTACAGTGACAACGTGCAATATGTGCATGCCAACCATATTTTTAAGATTATGTGACGAGTAAGGGTGGCCAAACTGAGGCACAGGAGGTCTCTTCCTTCTTTCAAAAATGCCCTCATGTAGTGTGTGGGCACCCAGGGGTCAAGGCGAATGTCATTCATCATTGAGCAAAACAAATTTAGCAAGAAAGCAGTTGATTCAAAGCCCAACATTGAGTTTTGTTATAAATTTATTACGGCTGAATACACAAAATCCTCCTCTTATACACTTTGTTGAAACAAAAATTATCCAAGGACAGTTCCTATCTGGTGCACATACAGATAAATTCCCATTAGATTTGTTGGTGTAAGTTAAAAACCCAAGTAACCAAACAGTCGTACAGTGTAAGAGAAGCTGGTGAGAACAATTTATGCTAAAATACAACAGTAGGAGATGAAATTGATGTGTGCCATTAGTCATTATTACAGTAAGAGCTGACATTTCTATAGACAAGAGTATGTTCATACGGCAGTAAATAACTGCATCATCTTCATTTTGCATTTAATTATGTACCAATAAAAGATTGACATTAAACTTTCAAGTAAGTTCTGCACAATTAATCATTATTTATTCACATTAATATACTCTGTAGAAATCTGTAAAAAGGCAAATGAAATGGTGCAGTGACTGCATTTGCAAACAAAAAGCATGCAAAAATAATACCCCAAGCTAACCAATGACTCCAGTTACAGGCATAACTTTTTTTTAAAAGTGCATTTTCAGCAATTGAGATGTACTGTTTAGAAAAGTTAATGAGTAAGGCAGCATTATTCCTTTTCCACAATGCAAAACAATACTCCAGTTATAAACTACATATTCCCACATAAATACCACAACAGAGGAGAGGAGAATACTCGATGTTGGTGCACACTCTGGAGTTGACAGCCAATCACTGACCTGCTTGTCTCTCTGACATATCGACACCCAGTCAGTCAAAGAATGAAGGCTGTGCACAGACTACACTGCACATTAGCACTAACCTTAACAAACACAAATTACAGTTGGTCCGGCCCACTGACTCCACACTGGCAAATTTGTGCTAGACCTGGCAAATCATTCACAGACAGTTCCTCAGTCAATGAGAACATGAACAGATGTCCTGAAATAGATGCTTCTAACAAATGAGAGAGCACATGAAGCCCAGTTCATATCCAAGACAGCAGTGTTTACATCAAAAATAGGTACTAAGTAAGGTACGTGACATTAGCAGTTGTCCACCTGAGCGCTGTTCTTGAGGCTGGTTTTTGTGTTTTTGTCGTGTGCGGCTGCAGCCAGGAAGCCAGATGTTGTGTCCTGTTTGAATCTCAAGCTCCTCACAAAGTCGTGATGTGGTGATTGGGCTGAGGAGGACCCAGGAACCCGAGCCTCTGCTTGTTCTTCCTCTGCTCTGTCATCTGTGGAGGAGGCAAAGAGAATACATTAAACTGAAGTGGCTGTTGATTTTGCATGTATCATACACAGAATATGCAAACCTGTATTCGTGCTTATTGGGCACTTTATCATGCAAAACACATTGCTGCACGATGTCCACACAGAATTATTATATTCTAAAGGTGAATATTAATGTATGTAAACTTGAAGTGAAAGTAAAAGTAAATGCAAAATCTCCAGTCAAAGATGGGTAGATGTATTTTCCAGAAGCAAAATGAATTGGAATGTTATTACTTAAACATGCATCTAGATAAGCTGATGCATGTTGCAGAAAAATGCTGATTGGCACAACTCCTTGAATTTTAAACTCTGCAAACAGTGCCAGTTTATTGCTCATTTAAAAATCTACTTTAACATTTGACTGAGATGTCACGTATAGCCTCTCCACAGTTATATTCAAATTGCAGTAGCGCCGTTATGACTGGAAACCACAATGTCCCCTGGAAACTTCATTAGAGGACACTGTGGTGTGGGTGTGTTATTGTGCAGAACTGTGACCTGATGTTGTATAAGTGTGTGTGTGTGTGGGCGTGTGTGTGTGAAGGTGGGGGGGGGATCATGAATCAGATGCAGATGATTTCTCACAGCCATCACATTTGTGGCAGTTTCAGTGCTGACGTCATAAATGAAAGCCACTGGTCCTGTAAACCATGAACTGTACACGCAGATTAGAGCAAATCATGCATGCTGTGCAGAACCCTGAAAACCACACGTACAAATAAGTGCATGCACACACCCTGGCTCACACGCACACACACAATGTCAGCTGTGATAGCATAAAGTGCCGAGGTCAGCAGAAGTTGTAATGAGGGAGAAGCTGCAGGAGAACTTTCCTCCCAGTCAGAAACAGTTTGACTTCAGTGCTGGTGAGTTTTCGGCGTCTCCTCATGACTGTGGAGCTGTGGTTAGGTCTCATCAAGTGCTGTACACACTAAATTAGTGTGGTGCATGCCAAAATATCTATCTATCATAAAGGAGGCTCCTTCACTCAACCTTTGACTTTATATCAGTCAGGTCTGTCTCCTGTAAACCAAGATTAGATTAAGATGGCCTGCAGTTGACCCTAACAATAAATTCAAAGATAAAACCTCAGCACATAAATATTACTGACAAATAAGCTGGGTTACTAACAGAAAATCTTCCAACGACAGAAAGTACTCACAGCAGCAGTCAGGAGGAAGATGTTCTAGACTACTTGCTGAGGACGATAGAGGCTTTTGTTTTGTTTACTGGAGTGTTTGGTTCCCTAATCAGGAGCTGTTTTCACACATCTGGCAGAAGAGGAACAAGGACAAGCCTATGACTGGAATCACATGCAGAGGAGGCAGGTGATGAGAGTGATCAGTCACACTGCAGCACATCGAGTCATCCAAACAGCCAGAGGCTCACTGGCGGCTCTCAGTCGTGTTAATCGCTGACGTGATAGTCACCTGTTGTGATGCGTTCAGGAGCATCAGGTCTAAGAGGTCAAGTGTTGTACTGAACAGAGATGAAAAGCAAAGTAAAACTGCTGATCCCGCTTATTACACGTGACTCCTTTCCTCACGGGTGTTTTTAGGTGACTGGAGTCAGTATCACTTTGCTCTTGTGTGATACAGTTCATGTATTGAACAAAACAAGATGTGACTGTGAAGTAAACAGTAGCAGATGATGTTGTGAACATCAGCTACTGCTACTATGCCAATGTTACAAATGAAAATCTATTCAGTACGACTCAGGAAGACATATTTGGAGACACAGTAATGTAATTCAATGTATTGTAATATCTACAACTAAAAGTAAATGTTAATGACACAGTTACCTGATGAGAAAATGAAGCAGGTCATTACAGTGAATAATATTACTGATTTCTCTCAGTTTGAACATTGCCAGAAACAGTGGCTATACAAGGTATGGTTATTAAATCATGAGACTGTGCTTATGAGGACAAAACTGAGTGGTTGACAGTCACACTGTATCTGTATCAGAAGTGAAGAAAAGAACAACAGAGGTTCAGAGACAAATGTCTGAAGACATACTGCACAGCTTTGATCAGTGGAAGACTCAAATGCAGCAGTGTGTTGATGCTCAAGGGGAGGAGATTGATGGAGAGAGACATTTAAAAATGTTTACGGTCAGTAAATGTGTGTTACAGCATTAGTGTCAATTTTTAATAGCCATACCTCGCACATTAGTTATGCAAGTCACCATTTTTGGGTGGAAATGTTATATCATATTTTATGTATATTTTATTCTAACAATTTTGTACTGTGACCTGGAGTGTCCTGAAAGATGCCTATAAATAAAATGTATTATTGTTATTATTTTTAAACACTGCCCAGCCACAGGAAAACTTACATTCTGTAATATTTTGTTAGACTACTGCAATTATGGCAAGCATTGACAGTGGCATCATGGTGATAAGCTTATGCAATGTCACAACATTTATTTCTGTCAAGATGTTGTATTGATGGAGAGTCAGAGGACTGCATCCTCTAACAAATCCCACAGGTTCTCAAAGGAGTTCATGTCTGGACTTTGTGGTAGCCAATCTGTGAAAATGATGTCTCATGCTCCCTGAACCACACTTTGACAATTTCAGCTGGAAAAAGAAAGAAAAATGAAATGCTCCTCACTGCATCAGTTATCACTTGCTGTAGCTGAAACATATTGATCACAACACTAATTATCCAATGGAAGGCTCTAATCTATTTTCTTAATTAACCCCAGGTGATTTTTTCTTTGGAAGGGTACTGTATATCTTTCTTTTGAAATGTTGTTCAGACTACCACTGTGCTCAAACTAGTACTTTTTTGGACATAATAGGAAATTGCCCTAGAGTGGCACTCTACCTGCTCCTTGAGCTCAGCCAGCTGGCCTGAGAGCTGAGACACCAGAGTAACAGTACTGTCCAGTTTCTCTTGCAGACAGCGCATCTCATTCTGCTCGTTGTCTCCCTCGCTGCTCACCAGAGACATAGCTCTCATACGGGGGAACCAGTCCAAATTCTTCTCCTGGGATGAGACAAGGAGAGGAGATGTAAGAGGAACTGTGAGAAAGGTGAAAGGAATAAAGGGCTGGAATAGAGCAGACTCAGCAGGCCAGAAATGCACCAGCAACAGCATGTTGGCACAGACAATAACAAGGATTTGCATAGACGTGCAAGTTGAGGTACAGTGTTAAAGCCAGACTGCAGTGGGAGAGTAAACAGAGAGATGTTGGTAACTGGAAACAGGCATGGAGGTTTAATATTAATCACTCGATCAGAATGGAAGCTGCTCTCTGTTTCGCTCTTGACAGTTAAAATTTTTTTAACCAGGGCTGCTGTCTCTTGGAAACTGCGGATAGTAATTATACTCTAGATGAACAGGAACTGGCATTTCAATTCTCACCCACTCCATAAACACACACTGTCGATGTGGGAATGAGTCACTGTCGTCTATCAAGAACACAACTGGGAGTACAGTGGTATTTAGGCGTGTGCGTGATCACATGCAAAACTGAGACATGAAGTTTATCTTATCTGTTGTTGTAAGAGTATCACAGTGCAGTACACCCAGCAAGCCATCTGCAGCAAAACAGCAAGAAAAATCAACCTATAGCATTATGTAATGGACTTTAATGTGTCTGTGTTTGTGCATGTGTGGGAGTGTGTGCTGTTGGTGTGCATCAGCATGGATATAGCAGAATACGAGTGAATGTGTGTTTTACAACACGCATGCTCTTGTGTGTCCCTCGAAGTGAGATAGATTTCACAGACACAGGCTGCCATCAGCTGATCTTATGTAATATTCCTTTGCCAGTTCTTCTGATAAAAATGTCTTAAAGATGCTGAGAGTGGGATATGACTGGCACCACGTTAAGTCCACTCGGAGGAGTGAGGAATTCTCCCACCTACTCTTATATAAGAATAGACTACAGGGATAGAAAACCTGATCAGTGTAAGACACTGAAGACAGTGAACAGGACACGAGATTGAAGAGCAATGTGGGTTGTACTCATTATTACCGTAGTCCATGTAAATTAATAAGTTTATCACACTTCGTCTGGTGACACTTTCATGGCTGCAACAAACCCTTAGATTCCTAGTCCAAATCTAAATCTGTTTTAAGTTGTGAAATTCATGAACTGCACCAGGTAACGGAGTTGGTGGTGCCAAGTAGAATCCTCCTTATAGTTCACAAAGAAGATTTCTGACACTGCCCTTATCCTTACATGTAAACTATAGAGCTGTATTAAAAGGGCTGAGACACATTAGTAATAATAAGAATGCAGAGATTGGGAAAAAAAAATATACAGCAACTATTAAAATCTTGGGCGTCAAATGTTAGAATAACAGTATTTCAAAAATATTTACTGTGAAATACTGGTCTATAAATGTTTTCTTCTGTACTGACAGGCTGTTACCTATGTGTTAAATAATCAGATGCTGTGAGCAGGACTGAGTGGTGACAACAGACAGGGAGAGGCAGCTGCATCAGAGCCAAAGGGACTTAGAGGGAACCAACTACACTAAGGGAGAATAATATACATCACTAGAGCACTGACCCATGGGAATCCATGGGTTCTAGAAAGGGTACTGTTTATAAAATGGGGGATCTGACTTTTTTAAAAGTTGGTCATAAATTGCTATAAATTTCTGTCATGATTTTTGACCTACGGTATATTAAAGAGACAAAGTTCTGTGAATAATCATTTGCATGATTTGTCACATTTAATTGATGTTATGTTCAACAACTGGCAAGGTTGAGATATTTCTTCTGATTTACTCTTCATAGTACTTGAGGATAGATAATGTTTTGAGTTACTAATGTATTACACTGCCTGGCCAAAAAAAAAGTCGCCACCTGGATTTAACTAAGCAAATACAGTAAGAGCATTTCCACACACACAATGCGAAGGGAACTTAAGGGATTGGGACTGAACAGCTGTGTAGCCTCAAGAAAACCACTAATTAGTGAGGCTACCTGGAAAAAGGGCTTCAATTTGCTATGGCACATAAAGATTGGACTCTGGAGCAATGGAAGAAGGTTATGTGGTCTGAGTCCAGATTTACCCTGTTCCAGAGTGATGGGTGCATCAGGGTAAAAAGACCGGCAGATGAAGTGATGCACCCATCATGCCTAGTGCCTATTGTACAAGCCTGTGGGGGCAGGGCTATGATGTGTGGCTGCTGCAGTCGGTCAGGTCTAGGTTCAGCAACAGTATGTGCTCAAAGAATGAGACCAGCTGACGACCTGAATATACTGAATGACCAG
>JAQQAE010020433.1:0-10691 GCA_029823295.1 Pseudamia nigra | reverse complement strand
CCTCTCTTATCTTTTTAAATGGGTGAACTTGCACATTTTTACATTTCCCAATAATTATTGTCCCCACTGTATATACATCTGTGAGTCTCTGTTTTCCTCATGTCCTTAAACTACTTGTCTGTCCATCACACCTGGAGACAATCAGACAAAAGTATATTGGTGGAAAATACTTTGACAGACCAGAATACATCTTTATCTAAAGGTATGGCCACACAGATGTCATTTCCCATGGGAGTGGCAGAGTGCACACTGGAGCCTTCAGACAGCGTCAAAGATTACCTCTAATGGACCACATGGATTGCCTACAAAGTACAACCTATGGGAAAATCATCCAATCATAAGAGTGTGAAACAGTTACACATCCACATGTACACACAGTGAGACATCACTTCACAATGTCAGACTGCCAAGTGGTTTGCCATACACTTTCCCATCTGTCAGCAGAGTCAAACAACTTCCCTGCTGTCCAGACAGCTTCCAGATGTACATCCAGATGTCCTGCTTCACTCATCTGACTTTTGTCAATAATTCAGGGACATAGGCCTACACAACACTGACTACAATTGTTTGACCACTTAAAACTACTGCAAATAACTATCGTTCACAGGATGAACACACAGTCTGACACTGAATTGTGACTGTAAACCATATTTCTATACTCAGATGATTTCCCTGGTGAATCTGTACCACACGTGTTTAGTAAAAGGATATGATGCTCCAGCAGATGCCCAGTTTGCTGTTGATCTGGCAGCCTTGAGTGTGCTGTCGTTCCTCCTCCAGCTGCTTAGGATTAGTGAAGCGCACTGTCCCCTGGTCCGGCTGTGGCAGACTCTCAAAGTCAAACTTGTCCACCTGGATGGCCATCCTGCATCAGGAGTCAAAAGAAAAATGTAAAGAAACAACATTACACAAACTGAGGTTTTATAGGGTGTAAAGTCTCTAATTTTAAAGACAAAGGCAATACCTGCATATGCAACACTTTAAAACACACACATACTGCAACAATCATCCAGATCACATCCAGATCAGTTATAACTTCTTAAAGGAGACATACTGTATCCTCGCTTAACAGGTTCATTTAATTCTCACATTTCACTTCAAAATACCACTGAAATACTTGACTCTATCATATCTGTACAGTCCTGGTTTCATTGTCTGCCGCTTTCAATGCAAATGGGCTACTACTGACCACACACTTTTCGTGCCTGTGCAATGGATTCCATTACATAGACACACTGGCACATTATCCCGGGATGCCAGGATGGTCTTGATGGTCATGGTGGTTCCGTGGACTCGGGAGAACTGACAGAGGATGATGACAGCATAGCTAGGATGTCACAAATACCAAGAAAACCAAATGGCTATTTTCATTTCTATTTATCTGTGCCTTTTTCTCTTTCTAGGGACACTTGTGATATTTTAACATTATCTTTAGATCCCTCAGACCTGATTTATAAAAGACAAAAAAAGACATCAAATTTTATTTTCCATAATATGTTTCCTTTAATGATGTTGCTTATCCTTAGAAGGAGGCGGTTGGGGATAATTATGGTGAATCTCAATGCTATGGTACTGTGCAATGTTTTACAGGTATTGAAGAGATGTGAGGCACTCATTAGGTCACTGTGTATGCATGTTGGTCAATAGCCTAATGATTTGCCCAAAGAACAATTAACAGGCCTGCAATGTCTCACAGCACTTCTCATTAGGGGTTGTAAAGTACTCTGAGAAACTGCAAGTACCGTTACACATGCAGGCAATGAGATGCATAATGTCAGCAATGGGTCAGGTAAATGCTTATAGCATGCAGTCACAGGCAATTTACCTATTCTGTCCTTTAAGTAGGATATGTTGATTTTTATTACAATATCCAATGCTAATGAAAAAAATCTTAAAATGATGGCATAAAATTCAAATGTATCTGGACGAATGTTCTTATATCTGACAATGTGTTTGTTTATATCCATGCATCTAACTTGATATGTAACCAGAGGGCACTCAGAGAGCAGATACCTCCACCAAGGCTGTTGTTCACCCGCACCCTTTTTTTTAACCGCTTGTCCATTTGTTAGCAGGACTATGCTATGGACAAATTTTTATGATTGGCCCTATCTCGCAATGTTACAGAAAGTGAAAATTGACCCAGAATCCACATTCTGACCCAGATTGTCTCCAAAAGTTAATGGGGTCATCCGTGGCCCAAGGGCTACCTCTGGTGAAAACTCCATCTAAATCTGTCCAGTAGATTTGCGTAATCCTGCTACCAAACAGACAAAAAGTGTGATCACATTACCTCCTTGGTGGCGGTAATAAAAGATAGTGTAGTGTTTTACTGCTCATATTGGTGTCCCTCAGCTGAAAAGAATTACAGCTCCAGACTTTGTGAAATGTCTTTTTTCAGATAGCCCATTGGTTTCTGTGAGGGTTTTTTGCACACAGAAGAGCAAACGAGAACTTTTCTAACCTTGAGTCATATGTAGGGTTTATCTCAACCCTGGAGACATATTTTAAACTTTGATTGCACAGTGAAATAAGCCACCGTGCTGAGAAGAGAAGTGCGTTAGGCTTATTATTGGTTGGATAATGAGTGACTGGCTTCACTTTGAGTTGAAATAAGATACCAACACCATCAGGGCCTTCTTCAGTGAACAGAGAGAAAAGGTCTAAGCAGCAAGCCATTTCTCTGTGTCTTCAGTACAGCCATTTTCCCTATTTAAAGAAGAAAAAAAACATTGTGACTCTGAGGTGGGCAGCTACCTGCAAATGATCTGCATGTCTGTCTCCATAGGAGGTACACTTTCTTTCTTGGCACTGACTTAAAAGGTATCTTTGGATTTATGACAGTGTTAAATCAGTATCTCAACAGTAGTCATGCTGAGAAAAGCACATTTTCACTTTTCTGTGAATACAGTTATAAACATATGAACCCATGTGGTCAACAAGATTTATTTTGTTTAACAGGGAGATCTGCATTTGTAAAACCCAGAATCCATATGTCTGCCCTCTCAAATTAGTCTACAAATGTTGGTTTCAAGGTGGATCAGAATTTGTTAATGCTTGAAATTGGCTGCTCTTTTTTTTCCAGAGTAATGTACAGAAGGAAATGAAAATGCCATAGCTGATTACAGTGGGGACATTTAAGTTCATTTCAATGGATTGTGAAAGTAGTACTCTTACTCCTTTCGTGATTGTGTCTATATGTGAAATTAAATCACTTCAGAAATGGCACCTCTTTTTGTCCCACGGTTTCTGCAGGTTTAGCAGAAGTTAAATTAAACGCGCTTTGAAGGCCATCACAAACGCAATTTAAGGCGTATTTCATAATGGCAAAAAAACTGCAAAGAATTTGAAGGAAGATCACAGAATGATATTAGAGGATGGCAGGCATTTGTAGCTTTTAATAGTGTATATTTCTTTTTTACTTCCATTCTGGCTCTACTGCCTTGTAACCAAAGTCTTGCACAAGGTACAAAGGCACTTAAATTCATATCAACAGACTTCAACCAAGGACTAAATTTAAATTTGACAATTCATGATCAATTTTAACACTTTCACTCTATGAAAAGGCTAGTTAAAATCTGAATTACTGGGTTTTGCACTTAAATATTTTTCAGGCCTGTGAGACCATGCATTCCTCATTTATTCGTGCATATTAACAAACATTTGCATAGTGTGTAAAATTTGTATTTGTTCTGGTTGTATTTACTGTTATAACAGTGTTTATGCTGCAGAGTGCGGCATATTTTAATCTTAATAAGACTTTCAACTGGTTAAATAATGGAAATAATGACAGAAAGAAGCAGGCAAAGGCACAGTAAATCCATGTATTGATCCGTAGGTTCATCTCTTGATTGTAATGCAGAGGTCACAATGTCTCCCTGAGGAGTCGTCTTCTGGTCTGCTGGGATAAAGGTAGGCCAAGCTATGTCGAACTGATGGGGGTTTTGTTATGTTTCTCTCTGCAGCGATCATCATTCACCACATGTGCAGATTATATGAAGTCTGTATTGACCCAGGAAGTCTGATAATAGCCTTTAATGATGGATGATTTGAAGGAAAGGCTGTTTAAAGCCATTTTTCTTCATCTTATAAACCTCTTTGGTATTTATGTAACCTTAAGTTTCCCAGGGCTACTGTAAAGTAGCTCACAGGTGCTACTGCAGTTGATCTGCTACTTCACCTGTCTTATACGTACCGTTCCAAATAACAAATGACAGCATAAAGCATCTCTTGATGAGTTCACAGACACACATGCATCAAAGTGAGGTGGAGGAAAGGCAATGCAATTATCATTTCACAGCCTTTGCAACAAAGCAGAGCACAAATTAAATAATAATTAAGACTTCAAAACAAAGACAAAAGAAGAGCTCCTGCTTTTGCTGTGCCATACTCAAATACCGTACATCCATCTTTGAAGATTAGTGGAAGTAGGCTTATGTCACTGACTGAAGTCACATCTTCAAATTGGTACTGCTTTTCATTGAGTCCTCTTCACAGGCCCACATTACACACCATGTCTAAAAATATGCCGCTGCACTAATATGGCTGGTCCCTACATGGAAAGAATGACCTGGGACTGGTTATTATTGTGGACAGGTAATTACAAAGGTTTCAGAGAAAACAATGACCACATCAAGTTACCGAACGGACAGGATACGAAAAGGAATTAAAAAAGAAAGATTTTAAATATAGTAGAACAAGTTTCCAACTGAGGGTCCACAGCCCCCTGGGGGTCTGTGAAGGCATAGCAAGGAGTACCTGGCCTTGTACTGTCAATGTCTAGCTAACACCATCATGGATCAGTTGGATAAAGTTTTGATTTCAAAGGAAACAGGAAAACATAAGAGGAAGACCAAGAAGGAACTACAGTGAGGACTACACTAAATATGGCTCACATTCACTGCTGACAAAGGAGGTGACAAAACTGTGACGCACCACTTGTTCAGTCACCCACATACAGTATAGATGCACCACAAGCACGCATGTACACACACGCGCGCACACACACACACACACACACAAATCTGGATGTTGCATTCGTTGGCACTGCGCGGCAGTTACATTTCAGAGGTCGACATCCGTGAGCGGCTGGTGGCCTCAGGCAGTGACACAGGAGGACGTGCAGGGTTAAGGTAAAAAGTGAGGTTGTTTTAGTCCCTCAATCATTCCATAACTTGCTAGTCTATGTAAGTTCATCAACATCATCATCCTCTCCGACTGGACTTCCCTCCGTGTCTGTTCTTCCATTTCCCTCTTCAACCTTCTCTGTAGCATCTTCTCCCCTCCCTTACAGCACACGGTACATGGTATGCGAGTATGGGCGGACAAAAAACATCTTGGTTTTCACTTTTTTCCTTTTGAGGGTCTTTATTGTTCATTGTGGGGTTTAGAAAAGGAGGAAAGAGAACAAAACAGAGAGTTATGAACCAATTGTTTTGCTGAATGCAACAGTGAAAGGAAATAAACTGAAATTATATGATATGAACTGAAATAAAATATTGGGGCTGGGGCCTGGCTCTAAAATGTCAGACTTTTGCTTGCTTTTGACTATTTGAGTGATGTTTTTCTGTTTGGTGCATTTGGGGGGTTGTTTTGTTCAGGGAATGTTGGGTAAGGTATTCTGAGAATGTTCTGTAAAATAGAAAATCCTATATGTCAGACCTGGCTGGCACCCCAGTAAAAAAGAAAACTTAAATTAAATTTAGAAACATTGAAACTGTCACAAAGTACCACTGTGTTTTATATGCTCTACATTATTTTCAAATGAAGCCGTGAAGGCATCGAAAGACTTACAGTAACTCACCATGGCCAGAAATTGCACAGGTAAGAAAAAAACACAAATCTCAACACCTGTCCTCACATTGAAGAGTAGCGCTCCCAGGTTGCTTCTTGGTCAGAAGGGTGGTTCCTGGATCAAAATTGGTTGAAAATCCCTGCAGCAGAACATTTATATTCACAACTGAACTGATGTAAAAGAAGAACATTTTTGTCATTGAAAAAGTTTTGTGAGGACTTAAGAGGAGCTGCCAGTTCATAATACCTTCTGAGACTTCTACTGCATGCTACAAATCAAGGAGGTAGCAAAGACTACGAGGCTGTTTAGCACCAATCCTGCCATGTTAAATGTGTCAAGCTTTACAAAAGTTTTTAAATCCCTTCATGGTTATTGTTAGTTGTCTTCATAAAGCACTGGGCTGAAGTGGATCACTTTATAATGAGTAAGAATTAATTCAGGCTCATGCAGACACTTTTCTTGGATAAAATTAATGTAGCATAAAACACAGGCCAGTCGGGAAAGGAACCAAAACTCTGTTCCAAAATAGAGAACAAAATCCAAAAAGACAAGTAAGGGAAAAAAAATAGTTTCAATTAATTGTTCTTAAACGCAATAAACATGTATATATATGTACCACGACCTACTTGTTTTGACAATTACATTTTGAAAGAAATGTTCAGACTCATATTTATTTTTGGTAAAAAAAAATACTGAACCGAACAGGCATAATGATAGAAAAGATGTTTTCAAGGGTTTGGAATTGAAACGGTTTAAAATTTGAATAAAATCCAAAATGTTGTTCAGTGAATAAAAGATGTGGTAAATACTGTAGGTAAATGTTAACAAGGCAAAGTACACTGCAAGATCAAGTCCTGTGCTTGTTTGACAGACTGCGCTCAGGACAAGGACTTTACTTGTAGGCAGTATGTGAGGGGAGATTTTCCACTAACAGACTGTTTATGGATGATATCTCTAAAATTATTTAAAACAATGTTAAATTTGGTATATTTGACAGCTGTACAGCCTAAATAAAGTCAATGTATGAAAAGCTGGAAAATGTATAACAAATAAAAATGAATGCATTTGTTGCCAAAATACTAAAGTAGATTTTGCCTATTTAAAAACTTAAGCCACATCCACGGATTGTACAATTTTATTGTGTGCATTTAGTAACAACTAAAAAGCATGTGATTTAGCAGTATTCTACTGAAGGTGAAAAAACATACAGTGTGTGGGATAGAGAATATACAGAATCGAAACAGGGAATCAATAAGAAATGGAATTAATAAGGTGAATCACAATCGATAAAATTCAAATTATATTATAAATTCTAGAAGCTAATTTTCTGAGCAGCAGACATAACTGCAGCAATGAGCACACCCAAACCCTAAGCACCCCTAAAAGAGCCTTTTACTAAAGCAGCAGCACATTAACCACCAGGATGCTACGAGCTGCACTCCCATGGTCTCCTTTCACATTGATCATGTGGTCTTTCAGCAATTAGGGCATATTTGGAGACTAATCTAGGCTATTATAAAGCTTTTATTAACAACCTGTGTGCGGGGCTGGGACCACCATGGTATAATTCCCAGTTCATATAAGCTCCATGCTCTCATGGGCAGATGGATGGATGGATGATTTTTGTCCAAAGTTCTATCTGTTAAAAAGCTAACAAATATCACTGTATTCATCTACATGCATACATATTGACAGGTCTCCTTTCCACTGAGCTTGTGCGTCAAGTCAGCAAAACTCTGTACCAACCAAGCTGCATATTTATCAGGTGCAGAAACCTTTTCTTTGGCTTTTTTACAGTATTTTCTCACCTGCATCAATTTGCATTGTTGATAATTTACAATGAGATTGACAGTAAGAACTATATCTGAGGCAATGCAGGGCAAAATGAAAAAATACTGCAACCAAGACATATTTAAAAAGATAAAATCATCACATCATGCGTGCGCTATTTGTATGACAAATAAATGACATGAAGAATCCTGCCTTTTCTTTGCTTTTGGTATTTGCTCCATCAGACTATGAAATAAAAGAAAGAGTGTGTATTCACGGACGGTTTAAACCACACCTGTCTCATATTTCTACTCATATCTCCAGTTTGTTTTCTACACAAGATTGTTGTCCAGATTGCATTATTATTTTTGCCCTTGACCACGATGTGTACAACATTCATTTATTCATTCACCCCAGGTTTTGGACTTGAGAATATATTGAGGTTAGGGGCTCATTTTTTTCAATACAGACGAATGGAAAAATGAACAGTAAAATACAGATCACACAAGCCAAATCAGTAAAATAATAAAACCTTATGGATAAATGCTAATTATAAAGTGAATCAAGTAAAAACAGAACAGCTGTAATGGATGTGGTATACTTAAAACGTGGAAATGCTATATGGATAGTAGTTTAAAATCTCCTCAGTAGTTTACTCCAAGTTGCACGTCACTTTGCAACTGGAATTTCTGCAACAAGTGGCGTCTCCATCAAAAGTGCAACAATAAGCCATGAAAAAGGCAAATCCCTGCCCAGTTTTAAAATTCACCATGGCTTTACAAGTGATCAGCCATTGTGTTAATGTTATTTCTGCATTAGCACCATACAATCAACCAAAGAAATCAATAAAAGAAGTAACAAAGCAGGACCGAAGACTTTACTTATATAAATCAAAGTGCATGATTTTAGACCCTACTGATCTTCAAAGTCATAGTCAAGATTAAGGTTAATTAATCAGTGATAGTTACATAAATAATTTGGATCCAGGCGCAGACTAAAATACTTCAGAGTAGTGTTGTAGTACTTGGTCCTGAGACCAGTCTTAAGACTATTTTTTCAAGGTCTCGTTTTGGACTCAACAATAAAATGTCTTGGTCTTCTATATAGCTGGACTCCAAATTTTAAATCGGGACCAGTCAACACTGGAAGTTAATTATTCATCTACATTCACATTATGATCGCAATAAAATGTCAGCTTGTGAAATGTAAAATAGAATCACAGTATTTTCTTGTTTTAATATGACACAGCCACAGCTTCATTGCTCTTCCATCCTCACTCCCCATCCCTTCTCCTCCCTCCCCTCTTTGTAAGTGTGCGTAGCTCCACACACACTGGGAAGAGGACTGGATGCAGGTACCATTAGAGATGTCGGAAAACTCCGCTGCTGTTAAGAATGGTTTCGTAAACCACAAAGATTTTAGATGTAAAGAGGCAAACAAAAACACACCACAGTGTGTAAATTCTACTGCACAAAACTAACAGAAACATCTGGAAACATATCCAATTTGTATCACCACCTTGAAAGAAAACACAGACAGGTAAACTGACGTTAGTAAGGACTACGTTTGTGATAGGGCTGATGACAATTCATACTTAAATTAAGATTAGAGAAAGTTGCAGTACATCATTGACAAAAGCGTAGGTTCTGTCTGAGCATTGGGAGGGAGAAAATAGTACAGAAAATGAGTAAAAAAGAACAAAATAATCAAGAAAATGAGTAAAAATAATCAAGAAGATAAATAAAAATGAAAAAATAATCAACAAAATGAGTAAAAATAAACAAAATAATTTAGAAAATGAATAAAAATGAACTAAATAATCAAGAAAATGAATAAGACAGAACAAAATAACCAAGAAAATGGTGGCAAATGCTAGTGGTACCCCTCAGCCTACAAAGCAGGCCTGACCTGAGACTCTTGTGCAGTAAGTTTGGTGACCTTTGGCCTCTCCGTTCAAGAGTAATAACACTAACAAGGAAAACGATGATGCCGCCTACCTACCGAGAGGATGAAGAAAATACACCTTCAGACAACACTTTCAGCCTAAAGAAATGAATGAAGAATGAACTAAATTTTTTTTAAAATCACGAGAAGCAAGAAAAGTATAAGATACTTTAAAATATGAACAAAAATGAACAAAATAATAACAAAACCAAACAAAGGAAAAGAAAAGATCAATATGAAAAAGCAAAAAAATGAACAACAAGAAATTAATAAATAATCATGAGAATGAACAGAATTATAGATAAATGAAGTCATAGGGTTATAGTGATATTGTAACGTGTACTGGGAAGAGTGCTGTTCTATAGTATCAATTTGGCTAGCCTGCATTTCTTCCTTATGTAGTCTTGGCCTGTCTTGGTCTTGATCTTGTCTTGGTTTCTATCCTTAAAAGTCTTGGTATTCTTGCAGGATAACAAATGACATATGTAGACCATGTTGTACATTTGAATTGGGTTAAGTGACAAAGAATTTTAATAGACTGATTTGCGAGTAACATTGGCCAAAGCAAGAGACTGTGCGCAATGCATAAGGTTGGGTATTCCTTGTATTTTGTCAATTGTGATTCTGATTCTAGCTGCATGTATCTGTAGATTACCTAATGGGAATGTCAGTTTGCTTTACTCCTCCCATACTTGACTGACACTGCGAACAAATAAACACTGTCTTCTTTTTAAGCATCAAAACAAAAAAATGACCACAAATATTTCACTTTGCTAGGCATTTTTTCTTTTCTGATGTCAAGCCACAGTTTGGATGTTTAATGCAGTCCATATTCTCCTTGGTACTTCTGGATTCCATTCTATTTAAGTTTCAGTTTTCAACCTGAGCAGAGCCTTTTTCCACCAAGCAGCACACCAAATTTAGAATTTTTCAGAGTATTTCATTTAAAATATACATTTTTTTTCCTTGAGCTGAAGTGCAAATGGCTGTGGGAGTGTCATGTTCTACAGAAAAGAACGAAGATGAAGTCTGAGAAACTGGTGGAAAAAAATGGACAGTGAACCAAAATGCTTGGTGGAGATTTACAGTGGGGACAATAATTATTGGGAAATGTAAAAATGTTCAAGTTCACCCATTTAAAAAGATAAGAGAGGTTTGTAATTTTCATCATAGGTTCACATCA
>JAQQAE010020432.1:0-10692 GCA_029823295.1 Pseudamia nigra | reverse complement strand
TCTCTTATCTTTTTAAATGGGTGAACTTGCACATTTTTACATTTCCCAATACTTATTGTCCCCACTGTACCTGAGTATTTTTTTTCAAATAAATATACTTCTGAGAGTAGATGTTTTGCAGAATACTTTTTACTCATATTCAGTTACATTTGTGATGAAAAAATTGACCTCAACTCTATATATTTGTACAAAAATGTACAGAAAGAATCACAAAAAAACAACAAAAAATATGAACAACATTAACAAAATGAGCAAAAAACCCCAAAGTAAGATAAAATAAAGAAAATAATCTAGTAAATTAATGAAATTTAACCAGATTTGTTTTCTCAGAGAGCAGTGAGAGTTGTATTATGCAGTTAGTGTATAACTGAAAGTGCAGCTCAAAGATTTAGGCAGAATTATACATTAGTGACATAAATTTTTGAAATGCTTTTATTGAAGGCAATGAATCAGTGTCAGCATCAAATACATGTAGGCAACAGCCACATAGTATGCCATCATCATATTTATATGGGGAACTAAAATTGCCTCACTCTTTTGAGTTCGAGGTGAAAAGAAATCGAATAGAAACCTTTCTCTCTTTCTCTGCTTCACTGGTTCAAGATAACCATTGTGGAGCCCGGTGCTTTTGAAATCACCCTGGTGGCCCTGTAAGACTACCAATACCAGGGAGTCTCTTGATTTAAGAGTTGACAGGCAGAGTGAATTCAGCCATGCCTCAGTGTTTCACGTGAGCTTAGGAACTGACTGTGCATATCTGTAGCAAAGCTGACCACTTTAAGGGCTCATCACTCACGGAACAGTCACCCAAGATTACTAATTATCAGAACAACTTCATATTGCATATTATTTTTGTTATAAAATCCTAAAACAGTGTAACTGGAGTTGGGATATCTTAAAAATCCTTGTCTGATAAAGACAGTTTTAATGTTTTGTAGTTATGTTACAAGCGTAGCATTCCACAGGAATTAATAGAACAGACATAGTCATGCATGTTTACTGTTTCCTATATTTTACCCATAACATACATTTTTCAAGAGTACACTGACATGTTCCATCCTGGGTGAACACAAACACTGTGACCTGAATGCAGCTAAAGATGGAGCCCAAGCTGCTACTCAGCCTTGAACATTTCCCTCTAAAACTGAAAAAGTTGAGTTTGAGGTGAAAAAAGGCTCATTCCACTGCTCTTATTTTATTATCTTTCAACTTTACTTCAATTTGCAGTAAACAATGATAAATAAAACAGACTCCAGTGTGTAAGTGTGGGTGTGTAGAAAATACACAATGTTGTTTGGGACCCAAGTTTAATAAATTCAAAAGCTGTTTTGTTGATATTTGTTTCATCGATGCCAAAACTCAACTGGGCTAGGGACAAATGTCAGTGTGCCTCCAGTCCCTTTTTAATGAAAGACACAGCCCTGAAAGTCCATTATTACTTCATAAAGTGTCTGACAACAAGCTACACTGCTGCATATGGTGAATATGTATCAAGTATTACTATAACAGCAAGCATACTCCGCTTTCACTGACCTATAAAGACATTATTCAATTTAAACATCATCTAGGGGACTATATTGATGTTGCGCGATATCAATGTATAGTTCATTAGGCTATGACACTAGTCAATTTATTTTTTAATTTATTATTTTCTTTATAGATGTCAAATGACCCAGATAATTTTATGAAATAAACAATGGCAGCAGTGTGAAAGAAAGTGATGATAATGACGAGTACATGGTATGCTCTGAAGCATCTGCAGCACAAACACAAAGAGGGAGGGAGAGAGTGATTGAACGAGACAAGAAGGGAATGGGGGCAGGGCACTTTATGTGAAGGAATAAGGTTAAATTAGTTATGTAAGATCCCACCCATGTGTGTCATTTTTGTGAAACAGCATTAGTATCTGGAATGCATTGAATAAAACCTATTTATGTATATATATCCTTTTGTAAGTTCACTCTGATGATGACTGCAGGAGGAAAGTTTGACAAGCCTAGTTCTGAAAAACCTCAGCCCTTTGAAAACATTCAAATTACAAACTAATGCAGCACTATTAATATTTACTGTACATATACTGTATTACACATGTTATTTGTTTTGTCTGTTTAAAATCCACAGCCATTCCTGAATATTGGGTCTGCAACACGTTCCAAAAAAGATCAAATCGGGGGCAATTTTAGGTCTAAAATGGGTTAAAAATCATTCAAAGAGAATGTGACTTGAAATGGCTGACACGTAAAGGTGATTTTAAACATGATTTGGCACAACAGGAGCATCCACCAAGAAGTTTAGTCCTTCAGGAGCAATGATGGACCAAGAATCACCATGTTTCATTACATGCATGAGAAACTTATTGAAGGGATATAAGGGGATTTGGATATTCCATACACCGCGGTGCATAATAGAATTAAAATATTCAAGGGAACTAGATGTATCACGCAACGCACAATTTAAACTGAACACTGGTGCATCTCTGAGCCCACAGGACCAAATCATTTACATGTATCAGTAGGGTTTGTCATTCATTCATTACTGACAGACCTGTGGAGAGTCAGGATCACTGTTTTTATTTATTTATTATTTGATTTCACTTGGCATTTTTCCCACCTGGCTGAACTTTTTTCAGAATTGTGGTTTTATGTAGCATGGAAGCCTTGTCACAACTTCAACTAATTTCTTAAAAACAATACAAAATATCATAGCCTTGTGTTGAGAAGGGTTAATTACTGATAAAAAATGGATATATATTGTGACCTCTGGAGTTCTTGAGAATTTGAATCCCTGGGCCAGCACAGAGTGTGTCTGTGTGGGGTTTTCATGTTCTCCCTGTGTCTGCACAGGATTCCTCCAGGCATTCCAGTTTCCCCTGCCTTTAACAAACCATGTGTACATTAGGTTCATGGTTTGTGCATGAGCAATGTTTTTCTGGCACCCATAATGGAATTACCAATCTAAAATCTAAAATTACTTTTGGTAATATAGACGCTCCTTATTCTGGTCAGGTGAAATTTTTTTCAGTTCATGCACTTTACTCTCCAGATTTGCTGGTGATGCCACATGGGGACTTTCATTTGGTCAATAATCCAATAATTGATCGTTCTAATCATCCCCTTCCCACAGACCCTGGACCCTTTGCTACTTTAAAAAAACCCACAAGTGTTTAGGTGTTAATGATATATGTCTAAATTCAAGTTGCCGTGAATGTAATTTCTATTCTCTGACTCAAAACTCCTATTCTATTCTCCTCTTCTAGGATAGATTATTTGTTGCTGTCTGTCATATCAACTAACAATGTGATTAATGCCACAGTCCATAATATTTTAATATCAGATCATGTTGCTATTTCAGTAACATTTTCTCGCATTTGAAACTTGCACAAAGTCAAACATTGGAAATGTAATAAAGTAATTCTTTGTTAATAGATGGCAAGTTTATTACAGTGAATAAAGAAAATATGTCTGACCTTTTCTACACTAAATGTATTTAATTTTTCTTCTGTTCAGATGGTTTGGGAGGTATTCAAATTAATACATGGAGAGGATGTATTATCAGTTATTCTGCTGCAAAACAAAAAGATGAGAGTGACGAGAAATATTTGATGCTTAACATAAGGAAAAAGAGAAAAGCAACACATGAAACTAATACATTTATGTCTAAATCTATGCTTTTCAGATCACAGTTTGCAAACATTGTTATATGACAAAACTACTTTGGCTTTATACAGATTAAGACAGAAATACTTTGAGAACGGTTGACAAAATGTTGAGTCTTAGACTAAAATGAACTAAAAGCAAGTCTGGAATCTTTTTTTTGCAGTTATAAGCAGTCATTTAAAAGTGAGCCAAAATAAATAAAACATGATTTTCAAGATTTGTATCCAAAACTATACAAATCAGAATGTAAGTTTAAAGTACAGAAGCAAAAGGACTTTTTCTGCACATTTTCTTGGCCTGTGTTGAATCTAAATTTAAATCTCTGATAAAGCCCAGGTGAAGAGGGCTTTGCTACATAATTTTATAGATTTTTTGAAGACTCTTTGTCTCCTTTCCTAAAGCTGATTAGGATATTTTTGTTAATCAATCAATGCCCAATAGCATGTGTTCAGCTATTATATATGTTTCAACAAAACCAGGCAATGACCACTCTCAAATGAATAAGATTATCTTTTAAGCCTGTTGAACAACAATTCTAAAATATTTGCAACAGCTACAGACATTGAGAACGTGGTTCCATCTGTAAATTAGGAAGACCAAGCAGGTTCAGAACTCAAACATCCAGCCATGGCAATATAATTGGATGCAGAAAAGCCATTTGACAGAATGGAAGGGGGTTATCTAATTTATACCTTAACCGATTTAGGGTTGGCTTGTTTACAATAAAGGCGCCTTTAAACCAATGGCATGTTTTAAAACTCTTGTCTTTTCCCTTCCAGCTCTTCAGAGCCACTGGATAGGGCTGTCCAGCTTCTTCCCTCATTTCCACATTAGCTTTTGAACCATTAGGTTGTGCTGTCACAGCCAATCATACAATACTTTGAGAATGGTTTCCAAGCCAGTCTCCATGCTGATGACATTTTATTATTATCATACATTATTATCCAACTGATTCCATTCCACATCTCTTGAAACTCATAAATCACTTTACTAGAGATTATGGATATAAGGTAAACTGGAGTAAAAGTGAGGCAATCCCTCTAATCCAGCACTTCCCTAACATTTTCTCTGGGGACCAATTTTTTTTAGAAATGACAAGTTGTCACGACCCAAATCACAACTCTACAACTCATGACCAGAAGTGAATTTATGCATAAATGAAAGTGCTTGGCAATTTTAACTGTAATTACATTATTATTACATGGGTTACATTATTATCTAGGGCAGGTAAGTGACCCATTTTGAAGAGATGTAGGCTAAAGAAATCAGTTTTGTGTTATGTTTGTGCTTTTTCAGACGCATAAACACGTGCATACTAAATAGTTGCATCTAGGCAAAGGTAACAGGCTTTCATTCAATCTCAAGAGTATTATAATCACAATAATCAGAACAATGCAAATATTCACTGGTGCTTTGAATGCCAAATTGATTTGTGCCTCAAATAAATTCTCCCTCGACCCACCTGTGATTCCCAACCCAGTGTTTGGGAAAAGCTGCTCTAAACCATCTTCCATCCCCAGCAGATCTAAGGTTAATGAAGTGAGTGATCTAGCACCTCAGATGTGTGGGAGACAGGGAATGAAATACTTGAATTACAATTAGATCTCTATGTGAGAAGACACAAGTTGAATGGACCAAAACTTAAAAATAATAAAACAGGACCTTAACAGATGCACATCAATGCCTTTCTCATTGTTGGAAAGAGCAGAAATTTTAAAAAAAGAATTTACTCCCGAGACAAGACTTTCTCATGTATGTGATCCCCCTCAAGTTCCCCCAACAGTGGTTAAAAGAATTAAGAACTGCATTAATTTTTTTTTTTGTGGAAAGATGGTAAACCCAAGATAAACCTGAAAAAGCTTCACCCAAATGTAGTAAAAATATCAAAAACCTACTTATTTCCCTTTCATGCAAGACAATCTGTTCCCTCATGTCCAATTTAGATGAACCCTTTATTCAATGCTGCACACCATCCCCTTGTCAACAAGTGACAGCAGTAATATTACTACACTGGATTTTCATGAACTGAGAAAGCAATATAAATTAAACAATCCAAAGTTATTCCAGTACATACACCTTAAAAACATAATAAAGAGCTATATTTCCAAAGGTATTACTTTAAATCACAAAGATATTGATAAAAACTTTAGAGGGGTAGTCAGTTTCTAAATTCTATAAATTATTATTTGCTCTCGCTCATGATTGTTCAATAATGAAATCACAGTGGGAGAAAGACCTAGCAATAGCCTTCACCACAGCCGAATGGATGAAAATGCTAATGTGTTCTAATTATTTATCAAACGTGTGCAGTATAAAATGATCCTGTTAAAAATGTGATTCAGATCATACTTAACTTCACCAAGAATTAGGAGAATGCAGCAAGTGTTTTGTTACAGTACAGTATGTCCCACCGTGTGCTTCATGTGTAAGAAGGTAGCTGGAATCAATTCTGAAACGATGCGATGTTTGATTGATCTACCGTGTCTGTGTGTGGACAGAATTGTATGTATTCACCAGAACAGAGGAAACCTACCTATTTCAGTCTGGTGACTGGTTTGCTTGTTATCAATAGAACAAACAGCAGAAACATTATTGAAGTTGGATAGTGGTCTTGAAGGCCCGTGGGCTTTAATCAAATCTCGAATAAACTCATCACACCCAAATGAACAGTGATAGATTATTCTTTTTTGTGGTACCCATGGTGATGGCTTGAATACTGTTGACTCAAAATGATGGTTCTATGTAACATGAGGATAACTAGGTCTACTGTGTTTTTTTTTTTAAATTAAAATATATGTCAAAAATAGGACCCCATGTTGTTGTCTTACATAATACTCTGACCAAAAAGTATGGCATGCAAAAGACATTTGAAAGCACAGGACAGAATCAAAGGAATGTTTTCACTTGTACACCAGCGTCTGTATTGTGTGAAAACATGTGAATTATCGAACCTCTGAGTTTTTGAGCCAACCTCTCTAGAAATACTAAAATTGTAAGACGTGCGAGGGTCACTCACTTCATTAACCTTAGAGAGATGAAAACCTTAAGGCTATATTATATTTATTACAACAGTGCATGTTTTCACTTCATCTAGAATTAATGCAGCTGTGATGGAGTAATGATAATTATACCGTGATAGTTTGGAGGTGTTCAGAGATGCACTGGTGTTTTTTTCCAATCAGCAGGCACTGCATATAAAGAGCTAATGCTTGAGGAATTTCACAAACAATGTGGTTTATAAAGGAAGTCCAGAATACTAGAAATCTCAATGCCTCCATTATTCATTGAGTCACTGGTATTGATCAGCAACCCTATTAACGCTATGCAGGAATACTGCGGTCAGTTTGGGGTGAGGGGAAAGCTTAATGCAAAGTTTCTTATGCACAGCTGTTGTCACTGATCTTTTTGTGCATCTGCTGTCCACGTCCAATTGTTGCCAAAAGACTCACATTCAATGCCATGATGGTAGTTAGGGCTGATCGACTGATGGAAACAAACAGCCTCTGCGGGATAATAGCCCAGGATTATCTTTGTCTGAAATGGCAGAGAGACTATGAATATAGCTTGGAAATCTGTTACATTCTGTACAAAAACAAAAGGACAAAATATGTGTCCATGTTGCTGTATCCCACAGCTTCACATTGTTTTTACTTTGGCCATGGATATTTTGACATACTCATTATATACCAATTGACCTCACTGACCCCACAACTCCCCCTCCCATTTATGCTCCTCCACACACTTTAACACACATGAGAGAAACAGAAAGTGACATTTTCAAGCAAGCTTTGTTACCCATCAGTCATTGTTAGTGTGTGTCACAGAGAAAAAGCCCTCAAAGCGCTTAGGGAGACTGTGCAGGAGATGGGAGGGGAATAGGCCACACTGGGCATTTGAGTGGGGGGCTTAGTCACAAGGGTGGATTTTAAATGTGAGATATTTGCACATCCACAATTAAGTCTAACTGAATGATCAGCCAAAAAGGTTATTAATTAATGCACAGAATAAGCATAATATGCATAATCACAGGTTAGGTGTCTAAACATTTTTTCAACCATACAGCTCAACAAAGCATCTTTTGTTAAAATTTCAATGCAAGAGTGCAGGATTTGAAAAAAAAAAACCCATGCCTTTTGTGGTGAAATAATTTTCTCAACACCCAGTTTTCTCCAACTCCCCTTCCAAGAATTTCTGTACATATACATTTGACGTCAAAATTATTATCCATCTGATACTTAGAAATGCTTTGATATGTTTGTATAGCCGGCTGCTACTTTGTGCCTGTCAACAGTTATTCTCAAATCTAAACTCATTTTGTTTGTTTTGGCCATGATGCATTTGCAAATGACACCACCAATCCTTTTCTGAAGCGAATATTGGATAAATGTTCAGTTTTTAACTTTAGTTCACACACTTAGGGTGTACGCACATTGCCGCTCTGTGCCATGCCCAAGTGCTTTTCATGTCTACATTGCTGAGTAATGTTAGTGCAACTGCGCTGTGCTGAAGCATGGCATGTTTCCTGACACTGGCATGACAGACAGAGGTGGGTGACGGTGCAACACAGCTGGTCACACATGAAGACGAGCACATGGACACGTAGTATACCTGATAGACGAATCTCTTCAGAATGCTTGAAGCATGATTAAACTGAAAATCACCACTTTACATAATGGAGAAACCCAGTAGGAGTGTTAATTTCGTAGACAAAAAAATTTCGTTATTGTTTTCGTCACAAATATATGTTTGCGTCCTAAAATAAAATGAAAACTAAAAATTAAATCAGTAATTGAGATGAAATTTATGACTAAATTGACCGGCATTTTTGTCAACAAATAAAAAACGAGACGAAAGTAGACAGTGACAAAATCCAATCAAATCAGAGCGCGCCATATTGATTGGTGACAAGAAGCTCGCCACGGTTTTGAACATGCTCCCGGGAAGACAACAGATGAAGAGACAATGATGAAAAGACTGAGAAAATGTCCACGGCTGAACGGAAAAACAAGGGCAGATTTGTGACCCATTTCATGTTTGACAACAATGAAAACAAGACAAAGTGTTAAGCATGTGGAGCGGTCATGTTTGGGAGAACATTTACAGAATAGCTACCTGGATATTTTCTCCAAGGTAAATTTGCCAAGAGTTTACTTTGTTTTATTGTGTAAAATAAAATTGTATAAAAACTGCAGTGCACCAACATTGTTGCCTTAAAATGTGACAAATAGATTTATTTGTGAGTTGAGTAAAATAAAGTGTCACCTTTGTCACGTTAGAAGGGCAACATATGAGCACATAACATTATGTTAGTGTCTTGCTAATTAATGCTGATATTCATGTATACTTAATAATGTTTTACTTGTTCAAAAAGTGATGATATTATTAGATAAGTGTCATGTGAAACGTGACAGTATCCACGTGTTATCATTACATGACATTTTTATCAAGGGAAAAGTGATGAAATCTTACGTTACATTTTACCCACCTTGCTTCCAACTTTGTTAGTGTTTACTGCTTGAAAGTCAATTTAAATATAACAGTATAAGTTTTTAAACATTTTGAAACAAGTTGCAGAAGTCTATTGATGAAGGTGGCGAACCAAGTGCAAAAAAAAGCAACAACGTCCCAGCAGAACATTGCAGAGGTGTTGTTAAGTACTACAAAGCAGGTGCAATTTCCTTTAGTATACACAAGTTTAAATTAGAAACGAATATACATTTTAATTGAAAATAAGAAATTTTAGTCAACTAAATTAGTGATAGATTTAGTCAACTAAAACGGTTTATTATTTTCGTCAACTAAAATTAAACTAAAACAAATCTGATAACTAAATTTTGACTAAAACTAAAATTAATTTTACTCAAAAGACTAAGACTAAAACTAAATTAAATTGTCTTGTCAAAATTAACACTGCCCAGTAGAAGTCTGTATGTGACCAAATAATGAACCAAACATAAGCCACAATGTCAGTATATGTATATGTGGTATTGTGACACAATCTCCTACGTACAGCCCTGCCCCCCTCCCTGACCCCCCTCCTGCTCCCTCACAAAACCACAGCACAGAGGAGGACAATATTCCTCCACCCAAGATAACAACAGCCCAGATGTGCAGACAACTGAGGAGGCTGTGCCCCAACAAGGCAGCGGGTCCAGACGGAGTATCCCCTCAGGGCGTACTCACACTTTGGCCATTTTGGCTCAAGCCACGTCAGGGCTCACTTCACACCTTTCCAAAATTCTGTGCGTTTCTGCTCACATTAATGTGTGCAGAGGCTCAATCGGTCGTGTACAGACGTCATCACGTCGTTTGTACAATGTGTGTACGTCATCAAGAAGCTTATCAGAAGCTGTAGCCACCGCATTCAACGGATTCGGTATCATGAATCACAACACGGCAATTCTGGATGATCGTAATGATTTTATGGCAAAGTCTGTGCCATTTCACTCAGATACTGTCCGGTAACACACCTTGGGTTCTCGTGAATGCAAGGCGAAGATTTGCGATTAACTGCACTGCCCACAGGCGGAGATTTTTGAGACGGCAGCAAAAGCAAAGAGAAGCCTTCAAAGCCTTCCTTTCCTTTCATAATTCACATGCTTCGCACAGGTAAGATTCAAAGCTGTTGTTATGACATAGTCCCATTATTATGTCACAGTTTATGTCTCAGGATGTGTGCATTTAACCCGACTATATAAGTGCAACTCAAGTTTGCACCACAGACATGCTGAAGACCCAATTTTGGTAGCTCACAACAGCATCCTTTATGTGGGCTACAAGGTACAAAGTGTCACGACTGAACAAACTGACAGATGCGCGAGACTCAAACGCAGGACTCAGAGTGCGATACTTACTATACGTATTTATTATTAAAACACTGATAGGGCAAGGCAAACAGACAGGTCGAAGAACGAGCGGAGAGTCGAAGGGCTGAGCAGACAGGGAATCCAGAAACAGTACGGGGTCAGGAAGCGAGCAGGCAGATAATCCAGGGGCAGTCCAAGGTTCGGGAATAGGCAGGCAGAATGTCCAGGCG
>JAQQAE010020431.1:0-10692 GCA_029823295.1 Pseudamia nigra | reverse complement strand
AAGTAGTCACTTCCGGGTCTCGGCGAAGCTAACAGCTGTTAGCCAAGCTAACAGAGGCTAGCGGCTAACAGCCGTTAACTTGTGTTATGGAGAGGTTACTGCTGCTTTGGATCAAAGAGAAGGAAATCGCTGGTGATACTGTACCATTGTGGTGCTCACATGGATTACGTTTGTCTCTCACCCATGGGACTAGGTGGGGCTTGGGGGGGCGTGGCGAACGGAGGGGATGTGACATGGGAGTTCGGACATATTGTGTGTGCTTTTTCTGGTTTTGAGTTGGCGGACTCGTGGAAATAAAAACGCACTTGCCTTCGTTTCTAAGTGTCTTCTTTCGTCCGCCACACCATCATTGAAGCCATCGGGCAGTGGCGTGCTGGCTTCCGGGCCAACAATAGTGAATTTAATGTAGAAGTACATTACATTACGGGAGCGGGACACGCTCCCGTCTGTCGCCAGGGGCATGGTAGAGTTGTTTACAGTTATGGACGTGTGCAGTGTCCACGGACACACTACCAAGTAATAAGCCAAGGTAAGAATACATTTTAAATCATTTTTAGAACTAATTTCATCCATTCCATTTCAGATAATTAATATAACTTCCTTTTCAAATAATAATAATGAATAAATGTGCAGGTAGGGGTGTGTAGTACATACTTTATATGGGAGTTTGTCATGGGTCCAGAACGGATTAATTGGTTTTACATGTATTCCTATGGAAATGTCTCTTTGGATAACGAGAAATTTGGATACCGAGCGTGACGCCGGAACAGATTAAACTCATTGTCCGAGGTACCACTGTAATGTATTAGAGTATGTGACCTTTTTTTTTCTTTTTGGTGGCAACTTTTTTTTTTTTGGCCAGGCAGTGTAGTAGTCAATCCAACTAAATCCAAGACAAGCCAACTTTATTTATGCAGTACTTTAACTTTAAACAACCATCCGGTACACAGTGTACTGAGAAATAAAGATACAGAGCTCACCCAAGACAGAAGATAAACTATCAATAAAACAAGTTAAACTCTGTACATCAACCAATAAATTTATGAATAAAATCAATAAGATCAAGTCAATTCAAGAGAAAATTAAAACAAATAAACCAGAATATTCAGATAAAAGCAAATAAAAAAGATGTAGGACCCATTAAATAAAAAGATCAGAGCCACATTTTATATTTTATGTTAGACCTAAAGACCAAAGAAAAAAGATGGGTCTTAAGCAAAGTTTTAAAGCAGGCAAAGAAGAGGCCTGTGTCATGTGCAAAGGCCAGGCGCTCCACAGTTTGGGAGCTCCAATAGCAAGATCTCGGTCACCCTTAAGGTTAGACTTATCGTGAGGAGCACTGAGGAGCATCTGATCGACTGACCTGAGAGAACGGGTGCAGAAACTTTGAGAGGTAAGTGTGTGTGACTGAGTGGAGCAAGGCCATGATGAAATTTAAAAACAAATAAGAGTTTTAAAATGAATTCTAAAATGTACAGGCAACCAGTGGAGAGACTGAAAAGGGGGAAATGTGAATATGTTTGCGAGTACCAGTTAAAAGATGAGCAGCAGCATTCTGAACCAACTGGAGGTGGACAATGGAGAACATGCTAATCCACACATACAGTCCATTACAATAATCTATCTGAGTGGAGACAAAGGTGTGGATTAAAGTTTAAAAATGTTGTCCCAATATAATTGGCTTCACTTTGGTTAATTTCCTCAGATGGAAAAAGCTAGCCTGGACAACTGCCTCTACCAACATCCATTTTAACTCCAAGGTTCATGACTGTTGGCTTCATATATTGAGCCAGGCGAAATTTTTTCGCTGATTATTTTCAGAGAGAAATCCAATGTAATGCCGCACTAGAGGACATAGCAGTCTGAACTCCACACTGTCGTCTTGTGGATATGTTACCTAACAACCACGCCAACGTAAAAAATGCATGGGAATAAAAAGGCAGCAATGGTTGAAACACATCTACTGTATGTATCCACGCATGTAAAGGGAGCATAAATGGGCCTTAAGGATGGAACTGAGTGGGAGGTATAAGCAGAAGAGAAGGGGCCCAAGAACTGAGCCCTGTGGGACCCCACATGGAAGGACACAGAATTTCTGAGCCCAACATGAAAGGTTCAATTTGTCAAGCATGACCTAAGCCACTTTGGTGCTACTCCCCTGATGCCCACCCAGTCCTTCAAACAGGACATGAGAATGTCATAGTCCACCATCAAATACAGCAGTTAAATCTAAAAGCACAAGGTCAACACAATCACCAGTCTGTTATTACAAAGAATGAAATAATGTAAAAAGGGCTGATTCTGTGTTATGCAGGTATAAAAAATCAGATTGGAAAACTTCCAGAATATTGCACTCATCTGGAAAGCCCATACACTGACTATACAAGATTTCCTCCAGAATCTTTGAAAGAAAGCACAGCTTGGAGATTGGCTAAACCATGGGATTCAGTTTCTTAGTCGGAGGTTGTATGAATGAATGTTTTAAAATTTTTTAAAACCACAGCTGGTATGGTATCTCATAGGAAGAAAATGTGAATTAAAAAAACAGCACAAAAACAGAATGCAGTCAAATGTATTCAGTAGTCCACATGAACCTGACAGTTAAACTGAATTTTATGCAGATGATTTAGCATTCACCGTCTTTTTTCCTTCTTTCAACTCGTGATGCTGTGAATGTGTGAATAAAGCAAACATTTACAGTGTGTGTCAGAACGACGTCTGGAGGATGCAGAATAGAGCCGCTCAACAAGTGCATGTGTTTTATCCACTGCCAGACATCTGTGTGTTCTCTCACCCTGACAGAATCACCAGATTTAACAGCCGCTGATTCCAACCTAGATTCCTAACCTCATTTATCAGAGTGTATGCCAGCAGTGTAAACATTTAATCCAGTGTGAGATTTTTGGGCTCCTTTGGGTCAACAATTTAGCTGTTGCTTCCCCCCCCCAAGCCTCGAGACAAATTCTGCTTTCAATTATTTCTGCAAAATTGCTTTACAGGGTCCATGCTTGATTAAATATTCATTATGTAAAACTAAGCACTTTTCTTTGTATATAAATCCATATTAGATTTGGCTGGCAGGCTGCCTGAAGCCACATGAGAAGGATTCTGGTGCAAAAAAAAAAAAAAAGCTTTGGACTTTCTGAGCCTCTCCTTTCTCCTGAGTCTGTTTGTTTTTGTTGTGATGTAAATGACAACTTGTTGATGTTTTTGAGCTGCTCTCCAGGTACACATGCACCTTTTTAGTTATTTCAAAATATTTAAAGTGGGCATAGGAAAAATAACTTTGTGTCAGTGGGTTTGGTGGCAGGGGAATGACTGTGACCAGCTCAGAAAAAGTGCACTGTCTGAAGAAAAAGATATTTTTGTGTTCTTGTTTCTACTGCACTACGTTGTGTATATGGAATTGTGTCTTTGTGTGTTTTAAAAACTGGGAGCAGGGGTTTATGAAGGAATCAATTCCATTTCAACAATGACCAGCTTCCATGAAAATATTTACATAATATTTTTCTCTTTCCAAGCTAAATTGACATCTTTGATTATGAGGATTTCTCCAAAGACCTCATGGAAAATGAATTCAGGAGTATTTGAAATTCCTGAGTGGATTTGCCAGGGCTGCCTTGCATGAGCCTGTGTTTATTTGTTTTCCAACGGCAGAAGGGATCAGGGTTGTGTGGATTCAGAAGGTATTTAGTTTGTCTTCTGTTACAGAAATCATGAAAGGGCTCTTACTACAGATGTTCAGAAATAGGGCAAACCTGAAACAGCTGTGTTCTCTTTGTTTACTTAGAAAAAAAAATGCTTTCACTGGTCTTGCTGCCAAGTAATATGCTTGACTGTACAATATTGTGCTTTATGTGGCTTTTTTATTATTATATTTCCAAACCAATGTCCAGTAAAGTGCACTGACATTGCAGTGATTACCCAGACTACCCTGTGTGGCCCTGAGCGGCTGGACTGCAGAGGCTGAAGAACGCATATGTTCACTGAATGAAGTGGACAGGCACTGACCGCAGAGAAGACTGCTGTTCTGTAGAATAACATTTGAAGAAAAGGAAAATGTAATAGTGACAGCTTCGGCCCGTCCCTTCATGAGCCATCCACATTAAAGGGGTTCGAGAAGCACTGTTATTGTAGGTGTTAGACTGTATGACAACCAAAGTGCTATTCTGGGTGGCCTCACACAGTAACCCACTGAGACTGAATTTGGATAGAGCAGCCTGTAATAGATCTCTTTGTACAGTTTCATATTAAACACAAGGAAATAAGTTAGTTCTTTACTGTTGAGTCATTATTTAAACTTCTCTAGAGACAATAATGTGTCAGAATATTTAGTCTCCATGTTTGTCTTAATCCATCCATCCATCCATCCATCTTCTACTGCTTGTCTATGGGTTTGTCTTAATGATGTGTATAAACAAGATGCCAGCCTGGCAGTTTGGTCAAAGAAACACCTGTACTACAATGTCCCTAGTTTCCGCTCCTGTTGTATATAATTGCCATATTTTACTACTACGTTTGTCTGTCTGTAGGAAAATCATAAATCAGTAGCTTGTGCCTCAGTGATAAACTGGTAGAAATATATTCTAGTAAATCATTGATAGCAGTAAGAGAAGTGTGTGATAGTGAATACAAACTAACAACATGAAAGCACAAGGAGAAAGGCTGTGGCTCAGGAGGTAGAGCAGGACGTCCACAAACCGGAAATTTGATGGTGTGATCCTTTACATTTCTCCACAAATCATAGTGTCCTTGGGCCAAACATTGAATCATGTGTTGCTCCCAGACAGTCTTCTTCCATCCAAAGGATTTGCATTCTGAATACTTTCAGAATTCTTTGTATTTTTTATCTAGCAAACTACCTGTGTTTCAACCTGTTGCGACTTGAAACAGTTCTAATCAAGGATATATCATGAACAAAGGGTATATATACAACATGCCACAGACCATCACATGGTCACATATAAAACCATCCAGCTTCACTTTTTTGAAGTCTGTACCATTTTTTTGTCAATACTTTCCAGTGAAACCACATCACTTACACTTTTCTTTTGCTAGTTTCTAAATTTTCCTAAACCCAGCACATAACAAAGCACCACAAAACACTGGGTTTATGCAGCAATTACTGCACATTATTACATCATTACATTTTTTTGCTGGCATTTCAGGCTAATACATGGTTTCCATTATCTCCTTCCAAACCATACAATATGGCATGCCCACTTTGGTTCAAAAGAAAAGCTATTTTTTAATTCCAGCTGGAATCCAAAGTTCCATGTTGTGACCAATTTATTTTTAATGAAAATGCTTAGACTGGAATGGAGACAGTTCCTTGTTAATATACAGTAAGTGTTCAATGACCTGGGTTGTTCTTTGAGGCCGATGCAGAAGTAACTTTACGTTGTAATCCCACTGCTTGGCCACTGGGGAACCGTTCATCCTGCTCCAAGGAACTTTTTTCCCATAGAGATACATGTGATTCTATCTGAAAATACTAAGTGAATAAATGTTTGTCATGAGTCATTATGGTCTCAAATGTTTTATTTGGATCCTCTAATAAATAATGTGGTGGTCCATCTTTAACGTTTTGTTCCGTTATTAAGATATTACTGCAAACAATCCAACAAATCACTGCTGTGCTGTTGTTTGATTGACATGTCACCATGGTAACAGCTTGCTAATTAAGTCAGACCAATTCAGACCTTCATACTGTACATGCTGACTTTGTTTGACACTGCATGACGAAGTTTTACTGCATCAGTAAGCTAGCAGCTAATATTAGCTTTTCCATGAGTCTACTCTAAATGAGTAAATGCACATAACCTCTGCACATACGGTGCTTGTTCACAGTTCTATAAGAGAGTGGGAAATGTCACCCTGAATAAATATGATGCATTACAGACTGGGGTTTTGAAATGAATATTACTTTCTTTACCTGCTTGTCTTGATACACAATGGTGAGTATTTCGATTTACTGTAAATGAAAGAGTCTAAATTCAACTTTAAATGTGCAGTCCATAATGTAGAGAAACAAGTACCTGGTTGTTTGTGGCAGGCCAATATGAAACATGTTGCCTGTAAAATTGGCTTTCAACCTCACAGTTGTCAAGCTAGTATGTCTGTTCTTTTCTTAAAGCTCATTCAAACAGGATGGTGACCTTTGTACCTCCTGTGGACAACAATAACTTTTGCCAGGTCACTGATGGAGGCTCAAAGGAGGCAGAATTGTTGCCATAGGTTGTTCAAAGATGGTTCACGGGAGCTTCACACATTGCCATGGATGCCATGGTTGACGTAAATTTTTGAAAATGTTCAAAGTAGTCACACTAAGGTCACCGAGGAGGTTGGTTGCTAAAAGGAGGCTGAAAGGAAGCAGAAAGAAGGCACAAGCATTTCCGTGATTGCAGAAAGAGGCACAGTGGTCGCCCAGTGGTCACAAATTATGGCACAGAAGAGGCATAGAAGAGGCTCAATAGTTGGCCAAACATTGCTTTGGGGGTCGCCTATGTGGCCTATAATCACGCTGGTTGCTTTAAGTTGCACAGGGGAGGCACAGGGCAGGCAGGCTAGTGACTCAGTGGACGCACAAGACGCTCATAGGTCACTATTAAATTGTCTGAATATTGCATTTTTGGTGGTTCAAGGGAGGCACAAGGATTGCACAGACACTAGATTTTCTTGGTTCAAGTGACCATTGAGCATCCTGGCCATTTTTTGGGTTGCTGAAAGGGGGCACAACGGTTGGCATCCTGTGTAAAGGGGCTTTTAAGCGTACCAAGTGTTGAAGGAATCTGAAACACAGGCTGTCTCTCCTCAG
The DNA here is from genome assembly GCA_029823295.1 of Pseudamia nigra. Lineage (NCBI taxonomy): Eukaryota > Metazoa > Chordata > Actinopteri > Kurtiformes > Apogonidae > Pseudamia > Pseudamia nigra. The sequence goes on along the minus strand of JAQQAE010020431.1, from coordinate 3,875 downwards.
TCATCCTTTGGTAAAATAACCTACAGTTTCTAGCTCTGTAACAGCTTCCACTGCAACTGTTTTCAAATACATGAACTTGTGCATGAGCTTGTGCACCTACCGTATGAACATGTTAGCCATGTTGACTGGCAGGCCACCTGTCTAATCATTTATGGTGGACTGCGACAAACCATCAGCTAAGAGCTAAATTCCCTATATGATAGACTGCATCTTTAAGTCAAAATGACTCTAAATATACTGGTAATTGACAATTATCATGATAAAATTTTCATTTTACCCAGCTCAAGCATAGCTTGTCATTGCTCGTAAATCAAACTTCGCCTTCACACGAAATATTTTTTCATAATCCTGCAGAGACAGTGAAATCTTCCCTATATGCCAATTTTCTGTGCACATCCAAACAGCAGAACGTCTCCAGAAATAGATGAGACTCAACCCTCTCATCTTCCTGTTTACAAATCTCACCAATACACATTAGGGCTGCACAGTTAATCACATCTAATCAGAATCACAATATTAGCCTGTAGAATTATAATTCCAAAAGGAAAATATAACTGGGATTTAAAGGTCCAGATTTAGGAGGTTCTATGGTGATCTATTCTTAGAAATGGAGAAATACGTTTCATTTGACATTTCTGATTGAGTGGTCATTATTTTCCTTGACAGCCATCAAGTAGACTGAAATGATAAATGCAGTACTACTCAATAGTACTGTACATCTACAGTAAATACCTCAGTATCGTTACTTTTACTACTAGTTAATGACATTTCATGTTACCGGTACTTACCAACAGGTTGTCTGTCAATGCATATAAAACACACAACTGACGGTCCTTGTTTGCCCTTTTACGTGTTGTTGTTTTTATTACACCTGATCGTAACTGATTATGTCCATTTGCAATTAAATGCACATAATTTTTAAACCGCCTGATTGTAGTTGATGGTCCTTTGTAATGTCATCATTACTTCTTTAAATAATTCTACTATTATGTACATAGTCCGTCACACTGTACAGTTTTCAAATTTCCTACTGTTAGGTTGAAGTTTGTGACTGTCCCTGGTTTCTTAATGCTTTATTCCCATTTGACCCCCTTTTATTCTTAAATACTTAATACTGTGAGATGGAGTGAAACATTCTGTACATGTGATGGAAGTGACAATAGAACTGACTTTGAATCAAAAAGAACTGCGGTGACTACAGTAAATAATGGTCTAATCAGCACAATGGTCTGAACTGGTCTAACCACAAACTAAACTTGGCTAAACTAAGCTAATCTTGCTGCTTACATATGTGGTTTTACTGTTGAGGTACTCCATGTTTCATTTCTTAAAAAGAGACAAATCAAGCAGATAAAAATCTGAAATATTTAGTGCTTCATAATGATTTGGGTTGAATTTTAGGCTGAAACTAACATCATTTATTTAGATTATTTAAAGTTCATGTGGTTTTTTAATTATAGCATCGGGAGGAGATGTCAAACGTTGTCTTTTCCTAGTCACCATGGCTCTGACCCTGCTGCTCTTCATTCTCAGTGTCAGGTAAAACACTACGATTCCAGTTCTCTTTCAAGCCACAAGTACAGGATTGTACAGGCACCTGAAATGATGTGGCAATGAAAAGGGCAAATGTAGAACAATAGAGGAACAAGGGCTTCTCCATTATGAGAATTAATCTAATCACAGCTCAGCACTGCAAGCAGGCTTTGTTAATGGGGTTTGTACAGTCAATTATCTTAATTGTTCCATTTGCAGAACATGCTGCATGTTTCAAGACCAGGCGTTGGAACTTGAATGATGAGTTCAATCACTCTCCATAATTGTAATCATCAATAGATTCACTGCTGAACATCGAGGTGGCCATAATGAGGATGTGGGTAATCGCAGGTCATTTAAGGTGCAGTGGGTATTAGAGACAATAGGAAGTAAATGTAAGCTCAGTTCAGTGGATTTGATCAGAGAATAGTGTTTCACTTGGATTCTCTGCTGTCATTCAGCACCTCCATGACCCTGGCATCCTGAAAACAGAGCTTGATAATGAAGTTGCTAATCCTGGAAATAGTTAAGTCATAGTATGTTATGTAGATATAACTGACTTGTTATAGTCAACGATTAGACTATACATCCCATTTAAATGATAGGTTTGTGATGAGACACGAGATACTCATTATGCTGCAGGTAAAGGTTGCAGCTGCCTCAGGTATTTTTGTGCTGACTCATGACAGTGTCACAATTTGCCAAGTGGAGAAAGGTGAATAGTTCACATTCTGCTTTGAGACTGGTTCACCTGTGATCCTATTTGTCAAATCACCTGGGGCAAGTATTTGAATGTTGCACAATATTTTTTCTCAGTGTTAACCCTTGTATTGTCTTCACTTGTGGGTGTTAAATGGTGAATATGTTCCTCTGCCTGCACTACACCCTCCACCGCCCTCACACGTGTAGTACTCAAATACATTCAGTCCTTGACATAGACTTGTTTTGCAGAGGACTTTACTTTTGCTCCAAGTGAAGAAAACAAGAACAATCATCAACAAACATGAATAAAACTGAACCAAAAAGCGGCAAAACTATCCACAAAATATAAAAAAAAAATTAATTGAATAAAATTGAAAAAGGAACAAAATCATCACCAAAATGAACAAAATACTTGAAGACGATGAACAACATCAAAAATGAAAACAATGAACAACAGTTAAGATAAAAAAGGATGAAAATTATCTTCATACTGAACAAAATAACCAAGAAAATAAGCAAAATAATTCAGAAAATGGAACAAAACAATCATGAATATCAATAAAACTGCACAAAAAGAAGCAAAACTATCCACGAAATAAACAAAGAACAACAAGTTGAACAAGAATAACCACAAAAATCAAAATCGTCCTACAAAACCAACAAAATAAGCAACAAAATGAACCAAAAAAATAAGCAAAAAAAAAATAATAAAAGAAAATAATCAAATAAACAAGAACAAAAATAAACATTATGATGAAGACATGGAGCAAAAAAAGGTTAAAGAAATAAATGAATAAAATAAATCACAAAAATCAATAAATCACATGAAAAAAGATGGAATGGATCTGTTTTCGTGCTATAAAGGTAATCACTCCCTCAAATACTTTTATTTATGAGTACTTCTGCTTACTTTTACTTGAGTATTGATTCTGTGTACTCCCTGGGGTTTCACACAAGCCCCAGCTTTTCCTTACAAATATATGGAAAAGGATCAGGGTTAAAGGACTGTATCACCTGTTTCCACAAAGCACAGCATTAGTATCAGCTATTTCCCTGGTAAATCAAATCCCTGTTATGAATGTCTCAGTGGGACTACCTGTATAAATAAAGGTTAAATAAATTAAAAAAAATCTTGTCACAATACGTTGTGCTTTCTCTAGTGTTTCCCTTGTTTCACACAGACAATTTGGTAAATAAGTAAATCATTTGTTTAGTAATTGTAATATTTGCAACTGTTAGAAAAATTGCAATTTGCAGCTTGACTCCACTTCTTTTTCCAATATAAATAAAACTTAAACAAGCAAAGAAATACAGACATGGATAAACTTGTTGGTACCCCTCTGTAAATGACAGAAAAACCCAGAATGGTCAAAGAAATATCTTGAATCTGACAAAGGTAATAATAAATAAAAATTTTATAAAAATTAAACAATGAAAATCAGACGTTGCTTTTGAATTGTAGTTCAATAGAATTATTTTAAAAAACAAACACAAAACAGGCCTTGACAGAAATGATGGTACTGTATCATTAATTGAATATTTTGTTGCACAACTTTTTGAGGCAATCACTGCAATCAAAGGATTTCTGTAACTTTCAATGAGACTTCTGCACCTCTCAGTGGGTATTTTGTTCCACTCCT
>JAQQAE010020430.1:0-10692 GCA_029823295.1 Pseudamia nigra | reverse complement strand
TCCAGAGTTGCATTCATTTTTTTTGCCAAGATCTTGAATTGATGATGGGAGAGTCGGACACTGTGCAAAGTCTTCAACAGCAAATGAAAGGAAATGCTTTTACTTTCACTATTAAAGACAGTCCTGAGTTCTAATGCTTTTTTTTTACAATTTGATTTCACCACAGATTTAAGTGATTACCGGTCATGATCTTTCAAGATTTTTTTCCAACCATATTTTTTCTTCAAAGATGATGGTTCCCCACTATCCTTAAAATCACTTGCTGTCAGCTGAAACATAATCACCCATGCAGAAATGATCCAATGGGAGGCTCATACCCATTTGCTTAGTTAAATCCAGGTGGTGACCTTTTTTTTGGCCAGGCAGCGTAGTTTTCAAACCTTCGTTTCAATGTATCGGGACAGTAAAATGTAACTCATTAGTTTAGCACTTCATTTGACATTTTATTTAAAGTATGTCAAATGTGTTAAAATAAAATGTTTGTGCTCCAACTACTCCTTGTTGGTCTGTTTTTATTTATCATTTTGGTTTGGGTGGAGGGCGTGTATTAATGATGACATCAGGACTAATTGACTTTAGTGGCCTGATAAGTTGACCTCAAAAATCACTTAAAATGCCCATCCTTACTCTTTTCAGTTGCCACTGCACATATTTGCCAAATATTCATGATTCTTTTTGCTGCTTTTCCACTGATAGTATCTCTTCAGCTCCACTCAGTTCAGTGTCCTTCTGACAGCTTTTTTTCTTGCTTTTTTGTCGCTGACTTAGAGCTCGACTATTTATGTGGCACTGCAGCATAAACACAGAGTGATGTTATTTCTGTGCAACTGCAGATATGACCAAGGCAATGACAATGGAGTAAACTTGCAACTAGGTTACACTGTCAAATTCAAATCTGCAGTCAATTTATCGAGATAGAACCTACTTGAAAACTTTATTGGGGAGTTCTGGTCACCCCACTTTCTTAGTTCCTTGTTCCGTGGTGCGAAATGATAATGCATATGCTGTATGTATGTACAGACACGGCAACATTTCTAAATCAGCCAAACTGTGATCAGCATAATTTAAATCACATTTATGGTCTCGCTTTAGGTCGCTTGGAACCACAGCAACCCAAACTAGTCTCCAGTAGCTCCACTTGGTACCTGTTCCTATACAGTGGAAACAGAAAAAGGCGTTCCTAGATAAACGCTGCTGAGCTGATACCAGCCAGTGGAAGAGACACCAGACCACGGTGGAACCATAGATAAGAAATTGTTTAAAGGAACATTTCAATTGCTGAAACAGAGTTATGCAATTAAAAGTTGCGGTTACTTTGGATGGAATGTGTCTAAAGATAAAATGACCGCTGACCTTTGTCCAGCCAGTGTTTGACATCAGCCTCCCTTGTGTAAATGGCCTCGTGGGCTTCGCTGCACATGTTGCGGATGTGGGAGCTGAGTTGCCAGGCCCGGCTCAGATTGACCGCCACGCTCATTGAGAGTTGTTCCAACCCACGCCGCTCTTCTGCCAGACGAATGGCCTGAGGATTTTTCTGAACAGACAGTACAATAATCAGTTTACTTTCAAGAGTATCATTGTATTAAATCAGCATCAAGTGTATCTGTTCAAAATGAAACACAAGTAAAGGCTTGAGGTCTTTATGTTCTCAGCTGTTTTACCTGTCTGAGACGGGCCATGGATTCACTGGGGATGATCTCATTACGGTTGAGACGTGAGATGAAGCACAGGGCCTGGTACTGGTTCTGCCCTCTTTCCAGCTCACCAAGAATCAGCGCTCGGAATATCTTCACATCCTGCAAGACACAAGGGATGAGAAATGACTGACTCACTGGATAAACAGATGACTCCCAGGAGACAGTGAAGTGGTGCATGAAGCTAGGTAATAATAACGATTTATACAGTAAGTGCTGGTTTATACAGACTTGAAACAAATATTCTTTCCATTTGGGCACTTGATGCAGCACTTTTCCAGACACTCAAAGTAATTCAATATGTGACGTTCAAAAATGTTCAAACAACTGTCTGCTAAAAGCCAAGAGGGGCTTATGTGGAGCCTGATTTGACAGTCTGTTGATACTTTTTATTGTCTGTATGGCAGAGCAGTGCTGTTCTCTCATCTCTCTGGTTATTTGTTCTGTCAAATTAAAGCTTTTGTCATCTTTATTCTTCAACTGATCAATGTTCACATGCCATTAAATGTTAAAAAATGTTTTATGTGGAAGTAAGGATGTTGGGAAAATGTGATGGTAGGGGCTTCACAAAAAGCTTGTTGCTGTTGGCAAATGTGTGAGAGACCTGGCGGCAAACCCAAGGCCGTAAAGGGTGAATGTTCTGAGAGTGCATGCAAAGCATGATGGGAAGCTCCAGCAGCTGGGAGAGTAGAGCAGCAGACCTGTCCTCCTATTCATCAGACATCCAGCAAACCCCCCCCCTTGGCTTCTGCTTCACGACAGACACACACAGTCCCAAACACCCCTCCTCCGCTTTTCACACACTGATTTGAAGCAAACAGGCTGCAGAGGAGTCGCAGCTTCAAGGCTTTCACTCTCGGAGCAGGAGGTACTATGGGGAGATAAACAGACTAGCGATAACCCCACTGAGCTCTCTTCAAGTTGTTTGGTTCTACTTCCTGTATGCAAAATTGTACTCACTGGCAGGACAGCAATACAACCTGCCTCACAAGTGTTTACGCTCTGTAGTTCTTTATAGACCACTTTGCATGACCACTGTTTCTGATTCTGAAAGCCACTTTTGTGTCTGAAAAGAGTTTCTGGCAAGCGTACAATACAAGCATGGGTATTACACAAGACAATCATGCGATACTGTTTGACCTTTGGAAAGCAAATTACTGAGCAAATATTGAGTCACTGGTTTTATATGACATTAGCAGTAGATATTTCACTCACACACGACTGTGCGTTCCTCAGGGTATGGAAACGTGGACTCAAAAGACTAAAAATCAAATACCACAAATGCTCCAATACTGTGAAAATAATACTGTACTTTAGTGTTTTATTTCAAAAGTGCCAGATGGTTTAAAGGTCACGTACTATGCAAACCTTTAAGTTTTATATCAAGCCTGTGTTGTAAAATAAAACCCATGGAACTTGCTCAGTACAGCCTGCCTCAAGAAGTCCACACAACCTAACTGTCTCCAAGACAAACGAGCTGTTTTGAATTGAAATGAAGCTAAAAGTCAGTAGAATTCTAACTTTACATTTTAAAACCAGCTAATCAAAGTGATAGTGAAATTATCCAACCCCTTTGAACCAACTGCCAATATTCCAGACTTCTTTTTCCAGAAAACTGTCTATGAAAAGTGCATTATACTGTGTTTACACTAGCCTTGCATCAGAATCTGATCCCATCTGACCTTCAGGTTTCCAGGTCACCTCTGAAAATGCTAAATGAAAATAGTTTTGCCATGGCTCCCTCTAGTAAGTGATCTAGTGGTCCATCATTAAATTTAAGATATTATGGCAAATGGTCTGACAAATAACTGCCCTGATGGGCTTTGACTGACATGTCTCTATGACAGCTTCACTTGCCTGTGAAGTTGGACCGATTTGGACCTTTTGTATTTAATCAACACTACATAGTATTTATGACAGACAACTTGAGTGTAGTCATGGTTAAGTGTTTCCACTAACAACACCACAATATGACTTTGTTAGGCAATACTTTAAGGTTTACAGAACCAGTAAGCTAGCTTGTCAGCACGAGCTTGTTTCAAAGACGCACAGTGCACATTGCTGCCCCCATTCATTCAAATATGGTCACGTCCTGTTTTTGGCTCCAAAATACTGTCTGTGGATTGGCAATGCAACGGGCTTCAAAACAACACTTCAGAAACAGGTGGGTGACGTCACACCTTCTCTGTCCACAAATACATACAGTCTATGAGTTCAACCAATGAGCGTTTTCTGATTTAAAAAAAAAAAGGTGGTTATCTATGTGCAAAGCAAAGAAAAGCCAAGAAAAATCAATTCAACATACTTTTTACAACATCCTTACAGAAGTGTTTAATGGACACATAAGCAGAATAAACATAAATGGTAACGTGTAAGACCTTTTAAAGACTACATTAAAAAGAATAGGATTCATGAAAATATCACAGTGAATTGGACAGTAAAGGAAATGAAATGCCAGCACAGACGGGCAGAAGCACTATTTGATTTAAAATGGAGACGCAGAGGCTATGACTTGAGGACCTCCCATATCGCAGACACATGGCACTATACGGAGACACTGTGGTGTATACTTGTGCATGTAGAAAGAAAAAGAAAAGAAGTGGGAAGGCGTTCATCTAGGCCACATGGATTTGCCCGAGGGTTTTCTGGGTAATTACAGAGAAGCAGGGTAACTCCACCAACTCTGTCTCTGCGGAGCTTTCTTAATGCTTAATAAGTATAGATGGTGAGTTCTCCTTCTTCTCTGGTGTTATTATGTGTCCAGATTAATGATTGTCTACTTGAACTGCCCTGCGCTTGGATTTAGGCCAAAAGGGCAAGAAGAGGCCACTGCTGCTCACTGCGAAATGATGTTTTTTTTTCCATCTAGGCTCATGACAAATGGACATCATGTCCACACGATAGTTTTGATCACACATTTAAATCAAACCAATTTGATAATAATTGTCTGCAGCTAGTGAGTCTCCACTGAACCACTACAGGTAAAAAAGGTTAGTCATGAGCTTTAAACTGTAATCACTGACCAGTGTTGATATGTTAGTAGTTCAGGTACTGCTGAAATAATAATCAGTGTGCCTTCTAAAAGCAAATAGAGTAATACAAATGACATCATCTCCACTTTAAATATCCAGACAGAAGCAGTTGGATACACTTACATCTGCCTGCTTCAAACCATCACTGGCACAAGCACACACAGATGAGTTTTCACAGACACACTGTCTGTGTGATTAAAGAAGAGTCTGATGTGCAGTTGTATGATTAAAGGACATTTTTCGCCAGTTGTGATGACAGGCAGTATCTAAATACCACGGGAGTGTGACAAATCAAACAACTGCTCATTTTAAAACATGCCAAGTAGGCTGTGTGATGTGGAATATGAGTGTAATGGTACATTATGACTCTGACAGAAGATCAGATAAATTAGACAGAGGCAAGTGCCATCCTTGCATGAGATAATAAAGCTCATCATTATCAGTTATGTAAGAAGCTGTTTACTGTATGAAAAGTATACAATAAATACTCATGTGAAAACACTATTTTAGGAAGCCAAAGTCAAGTAGACCTGTTACAGCTTGAAAAAACAGCAAGCCACTTGAATTTACAACTCTCTTAAGTGAAGCCTATACCAGGAAAGTCTCTCTCAAAATCTAAAAGTGCATTTCCACACAAACATACATGAAATTAAAGGCCTGCAGACCAACATTTAGAGAAAATCACCAGGTACAGACATTAAGAATTAAAAGAGTGACATTTACCCGTCTTGAAAAAGATGGGCAACACCATAATCAAAGGACAGTATAGCCTTGAGTTTTTCCCCACCAGAGCAGTGTAAATGTCAGCACAGCTATAAATAATCCACACAAGTACAGATTCCCGAGCATTGCTCTCCGGCACCCAGGACTTGGTCCATTTGCAGACAAACTCCCACTGGCTAAAAGCCAAACACAAGTCTGTATTCATGCAACCTGACTAGTGGGTCGTACTAAGACCTGTTTAACAGGAGAGAGGTGGGGGCCCATTTCATTGGTGGTTACCTTTGGTGGGCCAGATTATTTAAGAGGTGCACAAAAGCCTATTCAGACATTCAAAGGGTGCCATTTACAGTGAACATTCTCTGACACTGTAGCTGTAAGCCAGCAAGGCAAATATGCTCTCCTGAGTATACACTTGGTTTACTGGCTGTGAAAAATAAAAGAATAATAAATATAGTAAAAGCAGAAAAAAATACAGCTGAAGTTAAGTGAACTTAAAGTTAGTTTTTAATGAGATTCTGCAGCTAAGTGAGGGTGTAAACATTCAGTGGGAGGACTACGGTACCACAGTACATTTACATTTCACTTTAGATGCCATACTAACTGTGCCAAGTCACACTTGCATGCATGGATGGGCATTCAAATACACACCAATGCATGCATATACACACAGACCCACACACAAAAATAAACAGTATGCCCATGGCTATTCCCTGTGCAGGATGGTTTTCCTGTTTTCCAATCCCCTCTAGACCGTGTCTGTTGATAAGGCTGATGGATGGCGGTGTAGGACTGCTGGTCAGCCACACTCTGATGTGTAATTTGCGATCACAGTGGGCTTCTGCCAGTATCTGAGGGGGCCTGAGATTATTTTTGAGTCACATGGTAAGGGTCAACCTAAGTATAAGAGAACAAACTAAAGAAAATACTACTACTACAAATATGTTAATAAGTCCACAGGGCTTCAATTTGGACAAAAATATTGTATACAAAAGCTCACGGAATCTATACTTTTTTTTCTTTAAACAGCCCTACATGACATCAATTCCCCTTTAAAAATACAAGAAGTTGCAATGTTTGGAGATGGGGAGGTTGTTTGCTTTGATGCATGAAGGGATACCAGTCAAAAAGCCCAGGTGTAGGCAGGGATTAAAGATCATGTTGGGATAGAGGGTGAGACAGACTCCCACAGACAAAAGGAATGGGAGAAAAGCCGCCGCACTAAGAAATGCTTGAGTTGCAACTAATTACAGAGGCTCCAAAGGCAGGAATGTGGAGTCACATTTGGGCCCTGTCACACCTGGCTGTCCAAAGAGCAAGCCAATTAGTAAACAGTGGCAGTGAATGGACAATAAAAACACAGGAAAAAAAAGGGTGTCCCCTTTGGCCATCGTCCTGACAACAATGAAAGGCGAGTATACTTTTCCAAGAGTGTTACATGTGAATTCATAAACACTCCACCATGGGTCTTTTATTTTACCTTTTCACACTTTAAACCTGTGCAAACCTATGAAAAATATGCACAGTGAGGGAATTATATGTCCACAGAGAATCTGGATACAATTATCCAGACACACTGACTGTTTATGGAGACTGCATTCAGGAAATGAGAGGGAGACAAACAGTAAGTGCTAACAGGGAAGGAAATGAGGCAGTTAGATAAGGCGTAAACAATAGATGGCCACAGTCCTATTTAGCCTCTAACTGTTGTCCCACAGATTTCATATCCTGTTGCGGTGGACACACAGACAGCTCTCATGTCACCGCAGTGAAAAATTATGATCAGTTAAAGTTGTTTGCTTGAAGTTGTCAAATGCTGACCTGCACATATCCATAACTAACCTGGATTCAAACGTCAAAATTAAATTATAGCTTTAATAGCAATAACAAAGACCTGAATATGATGCAATTCGTCATCCAAACAGCCTGTTTTAAAGACCTGTTACTCACCCATATATCAGTGTATAGTGTTTCAAAGGGAAATTGAGGAGCCTATTGCTTGTCTCCAAAGTTATTTTCATCTTCAACTCTTACCCAATAAAAGTCATTTATCACTGGTAAGGCGTCAGGAGAGTCATTTTATTTGACATCAAAAAGACTGATGTAATAACATTTCAGGTGTGCACCCTTGCGTATTCAGCACTAAAGCTGATTGAACTGTCATATAAGCTAAACAGCAAAGTCAGTAAATAACAGTGAAGTAAGTAAATGAATGAGCTTTAAAGCAACGAGGCAAAACGAGCCAAAAGAACAGCTATGAATTGTGACAAAAGGACATTTCAGGACACTGTGTGGAGAACAGAAGCTTCGCCAATGTAAACCATTTTGCTTTTGTGTTGCCAGTTGCAATCTCCAAGGTGGTTTGAAATTATCACAACTATGTACAGCACAAACCAAAATGACTGTCTTCGTGTCCAGTTCACTGTCCCTAATCAAAATATGTGGAGGACTATCTCCCATCAGTCCTGGCCTCCATATGCATGTGAAAGAGTGTGAAAGCTTTCTCTTTATCAGCAGCGTTACGGACAGACATCTGGCTTACTGCTGGAAGGAGGATAAAGAATAAAGACATCAACAGGGGCTAAGGGGCCACCAGAGGCCAAGGGGCACCCATGTCAGGCCTTGAAGGGCCACAAGGCCACAGAAGACGACTTTGAGATTCGGAATTAGCAGGGAACAAAAGGTAGTCCGTGGAAAGACTTGTATGTGTTCATCTTGAAAAAAGGTCTCTAGCTTTTAGAAATGAAAGGTAGAAAAAATAAACAAGATTATTAAATCCTGAAAAACCACTTCTTGAACTCTATGAGGGTTAAAATGCAACATGTGCATTGGTAAAGAACACTGGAGTTAAATGAACTTAAAAGTATTACCTGACCAAGACATGTACATGTTAAACAGTCCCAGAGAATCAAACTAGTTGACCAATCAGAGTTTTACATTTTTAGAATCATAATTGGATGTAGGAAATGAATAAGTAACTATCCCCTGCCCTCACCCTTCCATGAAAAACAAATTGACCATCAGAAACTTATTGGAAATTAACATTTAAGTTAAATAACCTAAAAAAATAGATAAAGAAATGCTGATCACTGGATTATCATAATTACTCAACAAATCTCACCATCAAACTACAATTAAAGAGCAATTTTAGTTTTTTGCTGAGAGTCGGGGTATTATTTGCCCTCAACAGAGTGTTTCATTTTAGAAACCTTACATTAGTCACTGGTCAAATTCATGGGATGACATATTAGTGGAGTCTGTTTTCCTCACACAATGAAAAATTACAACATGAAGAGAAAATCATTTGAAGACCAAGTTTTCTGCAACATGTAGGAGTTTGCAAATTAGAGCAGTTTTCAGAGCCTGCATATACTCTCACCGGGACCTCTGTCACTTTCATTATCACCTACACTTTACTGTGGACAGTTTATTACACGAGTGATTTTACACAAGCATGGAAGTGAAGACTCATGCCTTATTAATGCATCAGTGCCTGTTACAACATTTCCTGTAATAGGTGACACTCACCTGTAAAATAACTTGACATGTTTGTGCAAGTGACAAAGTGGGGAGGTGTTTCAGGGCTGAGCGAGAAAAGTCAAAAGAAAAAAACAAATTGTTGTGACTGAACTGTTCTGGCTTGCAACTGTTTTTTAGTACCGACAATCAGGAGAAACACCTGACAGTTGCTTCTCTTGGCAAGCATCTGGATTTCCCACAAATAAAATGAAATGGAAATGAATTACTGGTGATTCACAGACACATACACACACGCACACCAGATTTTTCATAAGGAAGGCCACAATCCAAATCCACTGACTGTCTATAATTTGAACTACACAAGATGACTTGGAGAGCAAAGAACGGGCACCTGTCAAAATGCAGATACTGTAAATCCCAAAGGGAAAGCACAGAATGAACAAATAACCTGCCTCCCCACCCCAACTCTCATTCTGCTTTGACATACGTAGCACATGAGGGTGTGTGAAGAGTCACTCATTCTTAGAGCAGGCTTACAGTTGGGCGTATCCATAAAGCCTCTGTGCTTTGAAGACAATCAGGATATATACTATGAGTGAATAGCCCTAGGGGTAAAACAGCCCCTGCCTGAAACTAAATCTGACTTGTTACAGCCAAATTATATGAGAATTAATAAAACAGGTAAAAGGTGCATTCACACCACACTGTCATTGTTTACTAAATCCTCAACCATTTAACACAGTAGTGTTACACTGAGTGTCAAGTGACTTCCAACAATAGGCTGCTCTCTTGACCCATCAGCATGGCATGCAGGTCAATGAAGCCACTTCCTGCTAATTGTGTAGCTATGCAAAATACATGCAGGCATGTATTTTGTGTATTCTGTGTATTTTATTCAACTTCAAATTTTCAAATTCAAATTCTACTACAAATTTTGTAACAGTTCCTTCTGGGTCTATGAGAAACCACACTCAAATTATACATAAAAATATGTATAAATTCCAGGAATAGTGCACCATTGCACAATTTTGTGAGCTGAGCTGAGCGAAGATGGCAGAAGAAAAGGGGTCTGACAAAAAAGATTCCCATTCATTTCCACTGGGAATCACCAAATAACACTGATTAAAATGACAACCATTATCGCCACAGAGTGTCTAAATAATGACATCCATGAAAAAGCAGTAGCACCAGATAACCTGCATTTGAAGCAACACATTGAAACAGCCTAAAAAATATAGATGTCAGTTTATAAAATTTTCAAAGCTTGGTCCTATTTTTGCTTGTTTTGTTGCTTATTTTGCTCATTTTCTTGGTTTGTTTATTTTTATTTTCTACATTATCATGGTCACTTTTTGTTCCCTTCATACAAACTCCAACATAAAACCTTCTGCATGAATAAGATCTATATACAGTGGGGTAAATAATATTTAGTCACTCACCAATTGTGCAAGTTCTCCCACTTAAAAAGATGACAGAGGCCTGTAATTTTCATCATAAGTTCACGTCAACTATGAGAGACAAAATGAGAAAAAAAAAAAATCCAGAAAATCACATTGTCTTACTTTTAAAGTATTTATTTGCAAAATATGGTGGAAAATAAGTATCTGTTCTAAAACAAAAGTTCATCTCAATTCTTTGTTATACACCCTTTGTTGGTAATGATAGAGGTCAAACGTTTTCTGTACGTCGTCACAAGGTTTTCACACACTGTTGCTGGTATTTTGGCCCATTCCTCCATGAGGATCTCCTCTAGAGCAGTGATGTTT
>JAQQAE010020429.1:0-10693 GCA_029823295.1 Pseudamia nigra | reverse complement strand
TAGCATTTGGTTGTAAAGCACTTTGTGGTTTTTATCTTGAAAGGTGCTATATAAATAAAACTTTACTTACTTACTTAGTTGCATTCAGTCATGTTCATAGATTTATACAGAAAAGGCATCAAAACAAAGAACATGAAGTATTACGGCAGGAAACAAAATGAAGTTGTGAGACGCACAGAGACAGATGAGACTGGAGGAGGAAGACTGTTGTTTGCAGAGACACTTATGTAAGAGTGAGAGTGAAGGAGTGCACCTCTCAGAATGGGCACTATTTTTAAGATGTATGGCTTCTGGTGGTATTTCAGTCCTAAACACACACACACACACGCACACACACACAGACTGCAGCCACGGCTCCCAGCACAGTGAGTTTATAACTTGTGATACATCATTTCAACATGCATAAAAAAGTACAACAAAGCAAAGAAAACTTGAGTTTGTTCAATCAACTACTATGTAGATCCACACCAAAATGTGTCAACTATATTTCCTAACAAAGAAAGAAAAGTGGCAGCAGGAGGGAGAGCGTCATTCACTTGAGGTCAAAATTATTAACCGTCCTAGGAAAATGTTTGGGCTTTTTTTCAGTTGCTGTTTAAAATAGTGCTCGACTTTTAAGACAGCATTTCAAATCATGCTAGTACCATTTAGAAACAGGAAGTTACTACCCTGCAGCTGGTGGTGAGAAAGTCATGTTTTACTACAGAAGTGATCTTTGTCTCAAAATAACCAAAATATTAGGAAGTAAGGCTAAAATCATAATTTGACTCCATATCCACAGTAAATTTTTGATGATCTCCCAGCAACCAATGGGGCTACAGAACTAATCTTAGCCACAAAATAACTGGAAAATGATTTGATATCTGGTTGAAGTCAAAGTATAAAAGAGCCCAAATGAGGTGATTACTCAAACAAAAACAGAATAATATGAGTAAAAAAAACAGACCAGGGTCAATATTATTAACGTGAGAAGAACTGACCTTTTTATTCAGATATAACACAAACTCCTACTCTTTGGCTGAATAATGGTGAGAGAGTAAACCTGCAAAAATTGGTGGATGAGGTCGTGTCATTTGTGCAATGCAGAGGTTTTTCCACTCGTCTGAAAATCCTGTAAACTATTCAATGCTTCTGTCAATTTTTACTTGTGTGCACAAAGACGAGGTGTTTTGTGAACATGAACAATGTCCAGTGTTGACTGTGATTCTTATCATTCTTTGGTTTGTTCACAATGTCTTTGTTAACTGTGATTAGCAGTGATGCACATGTTATGGTGTCTACTACTGCTCTCCATTACCTCCATTACCTCCATTACCTCTTTTGATGTTTTGTACAATGTTTGTTGATTTGTGTTTGCACTAAATTGTGTTTTATTGTTTTGTTACCGCTTTTTACTTCTGTTGCAAAGTCGGACTTAATTGTGTTTTTCTTTTTTATTTATGTACTAGCACTTGTTGGGAGAACATTTTGTTTTTTATGTACACTAGTGCATTTGAAATGATAAAAGAATCTTGAGTTTTGGAGCTTATGTAAACATAGTTATGCCTCCAAACATACCTTTCTTTCGAGGCATCAAAAAAGGAGTCTCACTGAAAAAATAAAGAGTGAATAAAGTGAAGTTAACAAACCTACAGACAGGTGATGAATGAAAGGGAAAACATGATGGGAGTGACCCCTTCCATGACGACAGTGATCAAATCCACAGGGCACCAGGGGTCACTGAATGGTTTAATGACAGTGGAAATGATGTGGATCATTTGTCAAGGCCAGCGTTCTCCACCTCCATCATCAACACAACACAGAAGAGCAGATCCTCTGTTCAGATGTACCGAACGCAGGTCACTAACCCCGTTAGTCCAATACCTCCGACACAGGCCATTTTTTACATCTCTGGCATTTTTATGTATAAGAATGAAGATTAATCTTCTTTTGTTCATTTTCAGTTCAATGCAATTCAGTTGTACTTGTATCTCTCCGGTCATAATCCAATTTAAGGCTAAAGCCTCGAAGAGCCAACAGAACCTCCAAGAGCAAACTGAACATAACCACAAAAATGAACAAAATCAACACAATAATCAATAAGGTGAATGAATAAAGAGCAGAATAATGGTTACCAAATAATGAACAAAATGAATAGAAATGAGGACATTAATCAAGAAAATGGACAAAAATGAACAAAATAATCATGAAACGTGAACAAAAAATAAAGAAAACTGAACCAAAAAATTTAACAACAAACATTATAATTCAAGACATGAACTAAATGAGTCAGACAATGAATAAAATGAACAAAAAGAAAATAAAACATCTCAGAATGAGCAAATGTGAAGAGAGGTGAACAAAATGAAAATATAAGAAATGAACTCAATCATCAAGAAAATGACCAGAATGAACAATAATCAGCGGCGACTTGGTCCGTGTCACCATCACCAGCATGTTGTCCCTCAGATGTGTATTATATTGATTTGTCTTTTTTGCCGTGGGGTTTGGTGGTCTGTCCTGCTGGAGGAGACCCTCCGGTGTCCCCAGGGCAGGCCGAAGGGGGGGGGCAGAGGGGTGGACTTCGGCCTCATCAATTCAGCTTTTTGTCCTTGTCCACAGCAGGCTCCCGTAGGCCCCAGCTGGACGTCTGAGAGCAGCAGACTGGACGAGGCAGACAACAGTGTTCCACATCACTAAACCTACACTAAAGAGTTAACAAGAACCGAAGGAGGCTCAACCCCCCCCAACAACAACATCACCCCAACGTGGTCGTGTGTAAACAGTACAAATCAACAAAATGGACAAAATAACCAACAAAACTAAACAATATGAACAAAATCCTCAAGTACGTTTATAAAAATGGACAAAATCACCAACAAAATTGAATGAAAATCAACAAAATAAGTGAAAAAGGACAAAATTATCAACAAAACTGAATAAAAATTAAGAAAATAAGTAAAAGTGCAGAAAAATTATCAAGTAAGTTTAAAAAATGAACAAAATAACCAGGAAATCTGAATAAAATTCAGCAAAATAAACAAAAATGAACAAAATAATCAAGTAAGTTTATAAAGAATCAACAAAATTACCAACAAAACTGAATAAAAATCGACAAAACAAGTAAAAATGAACAAAATTGTTACATTTTTTAAAATGAACAAAATAACCAACAAAACTAAACAAAATGAAGAAAATCATCAAACAGGTTTATTAAAAATGGACAAAATCACCAACAAAACTGAATAAAAATGAACAAAAATATCAAGCAATTATCAAGCAAGCAACGTTGTATCTGAGGACATAAATTTATTTAGGAGCCAAATGTGGAGTTGAATCAATGTGAGGAAACAGATAGACCCCCCTCCCTGAATCTCTTGGGTTTGTGTGCTGGAGTGATCCTAGGAGCTGTGTTGTCGGGGCCATCTGCCCCTGGTAGGGTCTCCCAAGGTCAATTGGTCCTAGGTGACAGGTCAGATGAAGAGCGATTCAGAAGACCCTTATGACTATGCCTGCCTGTGGGCCCCCCACCTGCAGGAAGGGTCATCAGGGTGTGTGGTTTGGGTGGTAGCCAAAAGTGGGGCCCAGGGTGGTCCAATCTGTGGTTGCCAAAACTAGCTCCACCTGGGATGAGGCCCTGGGGCAGACCCAGGACATGCTGCAGGGACTATATTGTCTGGCCTTGGAACACCTGGGGTCCTCCCACAGGAGCTGGAGGAGGTGGCTGGGAAGAGGGGAGTCTGGGCTTCTCTGCTCAGGCTGCTGCCCCCACGACCCTGACCAGGATAAGCAGAAGATAATGGATGGATGGAAACAGATAGAAGTGGTCAGAGTCTGACAGTGTGATTAACAATTTCTGTTTCTGAAAGTCTGTTTCATGTCCTCCAGGAATCACACTGTACACTGTAAGTCAAGTTTCAAACCTGTAATAACACAATTTCCAGAAGAGATGGAGAAGTTTCTAAAATGGACTAAAAATCTATGCTGACTAAAGAACAAAGTAAATTTTCAACATGCTACCAATTAGAGGTACAGTTGAGGTCAATATTTTTACAAAAAAAATTAAAATGCAAAAAAAAAAAACAATCTAATTGAGCAAGGATGAACAAAATGACCAATAAATATGAACAAAAAGTTCAAGAAAAGGAACAAAAAGGACTAAAATCATCACTAATGTTGACGAGAATCGAACACACCGATGAAGAAATGAATCTGAATGAACACACATAATGACCAGTAATAACGCGGAGTGACCCAGATGAACAGAACCGGCAGAGACACCACAGATCCTCAGCACAGCCTCCACATTGTTGCACCGTTTGTCCTCCTTCTCTGCCTTCCTCCCCCCTCTCATTTTTTTGTTTTGTTTTGTTGTAGCGGCTTCTGAGCACCTTTTGTCTGCGGCCGACTTTCAGATGTCTATTTATTCTCTCTGCTTTAATTGTGTTGTCAGCGAGCAGGGTTTGAAATGGCTCACTTTGCACATTTTGCATCACAATAGCATCCATTGAGCTTGGCCCGGCTCATCCCGCCGTCCGGTGCCAGGTCGGCATCTCGTGCACACCCGTTTCATCTTATTCTGCACGTCTGCATTGTGCTTAAAAATCCATAAATTAATCTTTAATGAATCCCTGTTTCTAGAGGCACAAACATGTTCACATGCTGCGCCGGGCAGCCATGATGTCATGATGCCTGTTTACATCCAATCAACGGTGGAGGTTTGTTCTTCAAAGGATTTGATCTATTATGTCACTGGTGTTTGTTTTAGGGCATCACCTCCACATTTATGTAACACAGGTCACTTAGAGAAAAGTCACTTACATATGAGGAGCACAGCTTTAAGAAAACGTTAAATGTGTTCTAAGTTATATGTTAAAAGTTAGAAAACTTAAATATAAACGGATACATTGTTTTAGTGAACTCATAACTGATATGGTGTCTCCCAAGTATATTATTCTCTTAAAATGTAAAAGACAATAAGACTGGAGACTGAATGAAAGTACTATGAGTAAAGTCAACAAAACTGACGGAAATGACCAAATAAATTAACAAAAACGAAGTGATAAATAAAAAATGGACAAAAGTTTGCGAAGAGACTGAAAAGTGAAGGAGGAAATTATTAAAAACAAAGAAACAATTGAAAATATGCAGGAAAAAATATGAAAAATAATAAACAATGAAAAACATACTCAACAAACTGAATGAAGAAAACAGTAAAACTTCACCACACAGTGTCAAACAAAGTCATATTACAGATTTGTTAGTGTAAACACTTACCTAGTGATGCAGTCGAGTGTATCTCATGTATAACTATGAACATATTGAATAAATGGAAGATACGAAGGTCCAAATCGGTCCGACTTCACTAGCGAGCCGTTACTATAGTGACATGTCAATCAAACCCAGATCAGAACCCAAGATGTTGAATTGATGATGGGAGAGTCGGACACTGTGCAAAGTCTTCTCCAACACATGAAAGGAAATGCTTTTACTTTCACTATTAAACGTAGTCCTGTTGTTTTTTTACAATTTGATTTCACCACATATTTAAGTGATTAACAGTCATGATCATTCAAGATTTTTTCTTCAAAGATGATGGTTCCCCACTATCCTCATATCACTTGTTGCCAGCTGAAACATAATCACCCATGTAGAAATTACCCAATGGGAGGCTATTTGCTTAGTTAAATCCAGGTGGTGACCTTTTGTTTGGCCAGACAGTGTATGAGGGTGTAATAAATTCCATATTCACATGGTGGTCTCTCTTTGCATTCTGTGTGGATCTTCACTCGTTGTGTGTCTGCTGATGTGTTTGTCACTACTGGTAGCATGAGGTGATTCCTAAAGCTCAGTCAGGTTGCACAGGGGTCTTCCAGCGCAGTCTCCAGAGTGAGGAGGTCATGACGGGAGCCGGGCCTTCACCCACCGAGAGCCGGACCGGGTCGTAGGCAGAACCAGAACCAGAACTTATACGTTACAATGACAGCGATTCAAGTAGAAGTACCTATAAACATAAGTAACTGAGTCAACAGTTAAAAAACTCCCTCATAAAAACACTACTGAAGTATCTCCATATATTCCATTCAAACAAGTATTTTGATAGACTTTTTTATTTTCTTGATTATTTTTTCTATAATTTTTTGATCATTGTGTTGATTATTGTTCAGTTTTATTGGTTGCTTTGTTCATTGTTTTGTATTATTATTTATTGTTATTTTACCTCTGTTGCTGTTGTTTTTTTTCTTATTTTTGGTTCATTTTCTCATTTTTCTTACCTTACTTACTTATTTTTGTATATTTTCTTCATTTGTGCTTGCTGTGTTTTTTTCTTTTATAATTCACTATTTTCTTTACTTTTGCTAATTTTTTATGACATTGTTCATTTTTTGCTTATTCATTATGGTGAAGATTTTGGTTCATTTATTATAGTTTATTCTTTTTTTTTTTCAGGTGTTTTTTTTCCATTCCAAGTTTTTACTCCTACTCACTGAACTGTGGCTAAATGGAACTTTAGGCAAAAACTTTTTTTTTCATCACAAATGTAATTGAGTAAGAGTAAACAGTATTATTCAATATAGCTACTCTTAGAAGTACATTTTTCTGAAAAAAAAACCCCTACATGTGAATGAGTAAATGTACTCGAGTACGACCCATCTCTGGTTGTAGGAGGGCATCAATCCAGCAGGTCAGAGGTCAGCACAGCAGGCTGCAGGGCCCCATGTTTCTGATCACACTGTCAGAATCCGACTCCATGAGAGACCTGAGCTCACAGGTCCAGCTCCACCACCGTTCGTTCCCCGGAGCAAACCTGACTGTCAGCTCCACGAGGACCATCCCGTTCTCCTGACTGATGAAAGCAGGTCCTGCTGGAGTCTGCAGACGTCCTTTTTTCTCATCTACATATATTTTTTTAACATCTTTCACATAATTTCTCTGATTTGCGTAGCTGTTCAACCATTGCCATAAAGGGCTGAGACACTGCACGTATTCTTTCCACCCAGTCTCTTCATCAGGGTTTTTCACTGAACTCTTCAGTGAAAAACCCTGATGCAGTGAGGGTCTGGAAAGAAAACCTGCAGTGACTCAGCCCTCGGTGGCAATGGATGAACAGCTGTTTTACACCACATGTTTTTCTGCATCTTTATTATCCTTTTTGTTCCCTACTGATCCCAAGTGAACCTCCTTACTTTCTGTACAACTTTTTGCATCTTTTACACCATTTTTTGCCTTTTTTGCATTTCTAACATACTATAAATATTGTCATTTTATATCATGTGCATCTTTTTCTGCTTTTTTTTTTTTTTGCCATTTTCAATCTTTGTCCAGTTTTGGGCTTCTGGCCTTCTTCCTGATTCTCTGAATCTTTTTGAAGATATTATACACTGTAGACGGTGGATCTTAAGTCGTCGCAATTTTTACAATGAGGAACATTTTTATGAAATTGTCCCAAAATGTTTAGACTGCTCGTCACAGGTTGTTGAACCTCTGTCCATCTTTACATCTGAGAAGCTCGGTCTCTCTGAAATGCTCCTTTTATACCGAGCCATGTTACTGAACTTTTACCAGTTAATTAACCTAATTAGAATTTGTTGTCAAATGCTCCTCCAGTTGTTTCTGATTTGCGATAATTACTTTTCCTGCCATTCCAACTGTTTTGAGATGTGTTGCTGCCATCAAATTCAAAATGAGCAAATATTTTTCATTAAACGGTAAAAAGTCTGATTTTCAGCCTCTGACATTCTTACTTTAGGTCCACTGGGAATACAATATCGAGATTGAGATTTGCAAATCTTTGCAATTTTTAAAAAATTTATATACCAACATTTTTGGGTTGTACTTTTTTTTGTCACACCGTTTGTCTTTTTGCATTTTTATCCCATTTGTTTGCATCTCCCACATTATTTTTATTTGACAGTTTTTTCTTTGAATCTTTGTTGTATCTTTCATGTGTCTTTTAGGCCATTTTTGCATCTATGGAAAGCATGTCTTTTTTCATCTTTTACTCAACCTTAAAACCACTGTCCATCTGATTTCTTCAACTTTGACTCAGGACCAAACATCAGCATTTAAACCTGCATGAATCAATAACATTTATTGTAATAACTAACAATATAAACTGACAGGAGAACATTTTTGCCAACATAATCTCACTCTCCACAGACCCATAAGGTGAGGTTTATTGTGAGAAAACAGAATGTGGCCTGTGGATGTGATTCTTGGCTGCACAGGGAGACAGGTGTTGGCTGTAAATACCAGAACTGCTCCTAACCTGCGTCTGAAAACTATTCCAGGCATCTGTGTGATTACAAAGCGTGGCTTGACTGTTTTAAGGACGCAGATGGCGAATTCCACTCATTCCCCGGTGAGCGCAGACACAACACAAACAGTGGACTCTGTTTTCATAGAAGATGACATTTATTGAGAAGTTATGGTGAAGTAACAGTGTGGATCAGTAATAGCTTCATCCATCAGTACACTGGATACTGTTTAAGAGGAAATCCACAGACTTGCACAAAGAGCAAAGATCAACAGCGGAAACTGAGAATTATCTGCTACAAAAAGGCTCAGATTATTCACATGACCCTGCAGGGTTAAGACCAACATACAAAATTAAGACCAGGAAGAGATTCCTTTGTACAAATTGTGCAAATCAAAAGGCGTCTATGAAGTAATTACAAAGCAAATGTACAAACTATACACAACAAAATGACTTCTATTAAAAGACACGCAAATATTACTGCTGCTACAAAGTATTAACTACCTTGTAACGGCGCATTATGGAATAACATCACACCAGGAAATAAATTAACAAATGTTACCTCATTACGTAAGAACGCCTACATTTGGTTCTAACTCATTGCCTTAATGCAGTGTGAAATAAATGTCCACACATTTAAACACATGATTACATATTGCAGTGGTTGTTAGAGCTGGGCAATAAATTGACTAAGTATCTTGTAACATGACATTTACTGTTTTTTGTGTCTGATCCAAGTCTGAATTTTTATCATTCAACTCATTTGGCTTTTATGGCATTAAATCAAAATAAATGAAAAGAAAAATCAACATTTTACATTATTTGTCTTTTTTTACTTGACACCAAATTTTTCACTTCTCATTTTTACAAAGTTCTGCATATTTTATGTGCTTGTCTTTAACATTTGACATTGTGAAGCTTTTACGTCACCTATCTTTTAGTGTTTTTTGTGTCTGTCAATTTTTCGTGATGTCATTTTACATCTTTCTGCATCTTTTACATCATTGTAGTCTTTTTGAATCATTTTCTTTTTTGTTTTTGAATTTTCACTGATTTTTTTGTTTTCTTTCCCCTTTTACTTATTTTCAGATCTTTTATGCCGTTTATTGTCCTTTTACATCCTACTCTGTCATTTTTCTGTTGTGTCTTTTGCGAATACATTAAAACCACAAATAACCCGCTTGTTCACTCAGGAGCAAAAATCAGCCATTAGACTTTAATAAAATAATGATTTAAGATTTATTATGATACTTACAGGCATATTTTGGCCTTGTAGCCCAGCTCTATTTTTGTAACAACCACAGCAGTATGTAATAATACATTTTGCAATGTGGCTGATCATTAGAAAACTTGTGACAAAGTAAAAATGGGTTAGATTTATTACATAATGCAGTGCTATTACACAATGCGTTGTTACATACCTTCAACACACTTAGCTTTTAAGTCAGTATAACATACAGTATATAAGCAATTAGCTAATCAGGTTTTGGCAATATAGGTTTTAATGACCACTGTGTTTAAACACAATCACTTGGCCAGAATGTATTTTAAAGGTTCCGTGTTAAAAACATTCACAAAAAAGACAGAAAACAAAGAGGTTACCCTTGCTTGACAAAATAAAGGAAATGCCCATCTATACAGAACTATCCTGTACATAACCCTGAGACAAAAAAAAAAAAAAACAGAAAAAAATATAGTTACTGGCAAAAGCCTCATCTGAAATAACATCCTGTACCTTCTGCGACCGTAGTGGTCACGATGTGTGCTGTGTGAGCTCGTATTTTAAGTCGACAAGGGAAATACAAATTTAGCCCACTAAACTTGAGGGAAACCCAAAAAGATCTAAAAATACAGACAGGAAGATAATTTGTGCACAAAATCATACACTTCTCTGCTTCCCCTTCGTCCACTTAGGGCTGGCAAAGCAAAGGTCTAATTCAGCCCATCAGCAGTGGGGATAAATTACACCTGAGTAAACGAACGCTCAGTGTCAAGAGGCGAGAGGAACCACAACAGAGGACGGCCGACTTTCTTTTAAGTCGACTGTCAAACAAATGCCAGTGAGCAACAATAATATGTTTGTACAGACTCTTAACATCTACTGTTGAGATGATACGTGGCTAACCTTCTAACATCCACTCATCATGGAACCAAAGCTCAAGCTAGGAGTAGGGTTTGGGTTAAAACCATGAACCAATGGCGGCAAAGCTACAGGACTGAAGTATGTCAGGGGTCTTATGCGCAAGATAATGCTAACTGCGAGCTTACTGATGTGGTAAAATATCAGCAAGCACTGAAAATGTCATATTGTTGTTGTTAGTGTAAGCACTTACCCACAACCACAGGTGAGCATACCTCATTTAAAATGATGCTCCACTGAATACAGGCAGTTCTCGGGTTACGACGGACTCAGGTTACGTCAAATTCGACTTTACGACGCCTGCGTCTCGTCCGCCA